>LD350034.1:164013-198489 GCA_001465055.1 Ptychodera flava | reverse complement strand
GAATCTAATGTTGCTGAGGAACTGACCGCCCCCTACTGCACATGTGAAGCCTACTCCACTTTTTTAATGTGTGTCCGACACTTTGCACAAGTCACTGCACAACTTATGAGTCAGGTTAGCAATTTAAGGTACGTTTTTGGAAACATTATATGTAGGTAGTTTACTAGACTTGGATGTAGTTTCGTATCTGTCGATAAGTGTAGCTCTGTATGAAAAATCGATATTCTTGATGAATCTAGGACAAAATTCGGAAACGCGACAAGGCAAGCTGCACACATTAAATGATGACGTAAATCAGTCCACTGACTTGTGATATGAGCGAACGATATGGTTTTATGTGACAAGTCCAATGGCATCTTATTACACATCATATTTTTGAGGTACATGGTTGAGGTGGGGTCAACTTTGGCAATTCTTGATCGTCGCCATGTTGACTGCATATTGCAATAAACAATGCGCTTTGCTGTGCTGTAAAATACCCTTTTCTGAAGGAAATCTACATAGATTAAAGCGCCACTACCTGAATCTTTTAGAATTATTTTTGTGATTATTTTCAACAAAAAAAAGTTTGTATGAGTATGAGTATACACTTTATGTTAACGAGCCTCTAGGACTGTATATGCAATTTCGAAAAAAATAAATGTTACATTGACTGTCCAAACATTAAATTGCAGCCCCATGTGAAAAAAAAAACAAAAAAACGTGGACACTGTGCATATCTACAATGAAATCTTCACATAAACTGCAGAGAAGTGTAATGTAATGCATAGGGGTGAATGTTTTCAAGTGTGACATCGTATGTTTCGTTTCCTTTATAATATTATTAATTTTTAAAAATGGCGAGAAATCAAAATGATCGTTAAGATTTGAATTTACTTGTCAAATGTTTCACTTAAAAAGGTTTTGCAAAAGGCTGTCGATGGATGCACTGCTCATGGTTTACAAAATGTTCGTTAGAACCAAAATCGAGTATGCATCAGTTGTTTGGAACAGCATTGACAAATTGTACTAAGACAAACTAGAAGCTGTACAGCGTAACTTTGTTAAATATTTGTGTTATCTTGTAAAAGTAAGGTTTTATGATTATTCATATGATGATCTGTACGTCATGTTTAATTTGCCAATGCTGTCTAAAAGGCGCACTTATTTTGACCTTGGTTTTCTTCACTAATCAATTAATGCCCGTAAGCCACTTTTTTTCTTCACTTTGTCATTGACGCCATCATTTTAGTCAAAAGTCATTTCAGCGGTGGTGTACTGCATCTCTTTTTTGTACCCTGCAACCCTTCCAGTGATAATTATTAGCATCTTGCTTAGCATCAACAGTAGAGCAGGCGAAATCGCAATTTCCAGCTTCCCTTTTGCGACATTACTCTGGTCTTCCTATCTTCGGTAGCTAGCGACTTTTTCTGGTTTGGCGATCTCATCTTCAAGGAGAACACCCAGGTCTTCCTGGGCCCGTTCTGCGCTTCCTGTCCTGCAAACAATCGTACTCCTGACACGGGCTTTGGCGTCAGAATGCAGTAAACATAGGCCTCCATGTTTTAGTTCAGTCTGGCCATGCCTGCCTGCGTCAATATGTTGCCTGCACCCCTGCCAGCAGGAACAAACCAGTTCTACTGTCCTTCTGCCCTGTTGTTTCTGAAAAAATAGTAGTGGGCCTTCTCACTGTCCAGCCTCATATGTTTTTGTTTCCAGTCGAACATGTCTTTGTAATTGGTGTAGAAATATTTGCTGTCTGATCTTATGAAAAAGTCTTGGCCATTGAACTTTGCACCTTCGCTCAGCAAGGGTCCTCTGTTGTTGACATACGTATAACCATTGCCAAGGGCTTGTTTGCCCCCTTTTGTATCTGAAGTCTTCACTGTCACTGATGCGAACTCCCAGCAGAGGGTATTGTAACTAAAATAATCGCAGTCATACCAATCCATAATCCGATAACACTAGGTCAAAATCCGCAATACAATAGTTATAAACATGGACAGAAAAACAACACAGAACAGACAGTAAATTACCGGTAAAAAAAAAAATCAAATTTATGAAAGAAAGATATGTGGACCTCTGGCCAAAAGACCAAGAAGTGATGTCAGGTGTTTTGAAAATAGTAAGCGCATCCTGCTCCACATGTGGCACCTGCCATATATCAATCTGTGCATTATTAAAGTCAAATAGGTAGTGGTCGCCACCTAAGGCCCAAAGTCATTGATGCCATCAGCGATCATTTCTTGAAGAGAGATATTGTATTTATCTACAAGACCTGTTGTAGGGGTTGTTCCAAACGTTAAAAACACAAATGTCAGGCAGTAGAACTGCCATCTCATGGAGAATGCGCCTGGTGGTGAAATACAGATGGAAACGGAGAAGGGATCTGATCTTAGGGGGCAGGATGGAGGCCATACAACGGTCTTGGAAAGTTATGCCACAACCGCTCTGGCGCAAAGTTTAACTATTTGGACCAGTACTGGATGTAAGGGCTAGCCGACTTTTTCCTCCCTTGCATTCCGATGGGCAATGATATTATTCTTGAATATGTCACTAGGTGGGTGATGAACTTTTCTACCTTGTTGGTCATGCATATTTTGAGCCCTGTCGGTAGCGCCTTGAGATCATCTACATGTGCTGCCTGTGTCTCATCTACTACCGGGACCACTGGACGCAGATAATTGTCAAGCTTTAAACTGTCCGGGTAGCCAGCCATCCTGCCTGTATATCTTTTGGCATATTTTCCACTGGACTACTCTTCCTGAGCATAGCTTAAGAGCTCATGTTTCCACATGTACCTTTCCAGAGGTGGAGTGAAGCTCTCTATTCTGAGTCTTGAGTGTCACTGAGAATATTTCCTTGATAACGGCCGAGTCTTAGTCATCTAGGCGATCATTGGTTGGGTGTGCCACTCTCTGACTTATTTCTGTAAGCAGCTGTTTGTACCGGAAGTAGAGCAGTTTCTATTTTTTTCTTTTCCTTGCCACCCCAGTGCTCGTTTGGATGACCTCGATGACAACACAAAGGGTTCCTACCCCTTTAGCTGCTGGTAGGGCATGAATGACAGCAACCAGCATGCTGCTGATAAGCACGCATTTTGCAATGTAAAGGCCTATATTGTTCAGCCTATCAACTTGTAACTGTGCCGGTAAGCAGCGGCTGTTCTTTCAACATAATGAGCCAGTTTGGTGGTGTTTGTATAGACAAAGACATGCAGCATTGTTCTGTAATTTTACATGCACAAATCTCCATGTGATTGAAAGATTGATCTGTTCTTTGTTTCAGGGATCAGCTTCAGTACCAAATATTCGTTAAGATAACATTGCTGTTCACTGTCTTCTGGGTCTCGGAACATATCTATGAAGTCCACCCTCTTGAAACAGTGGGCCCTCTGGCACTATTGTACAAAACTGAAGATGGTGCAGTATAAGAGCTCACATGTTGGCCATTTGCAAGTTTTGCCTTGAAGACATGTCTCTTGTTCTCCGCAGGCTGTACCATTCTACATCAATGCTGAAGCCTAAGGCTTTTCTGTGTTTCTAAGGAAACTATTTGATATTCCTACTGCCTAACATCCTCATCTTATGCTGTCAGCCTATTCAATGTGTAGAATAAAAGCGCTGTCATGAATCCACAGAGTTATCCGTGGTGCCAGCATTTTTCAGGATGAAACTGACAACAGTGCCAATCGATCCTGGGGTAGCTGGAGCACTTTTTATAGAGAGTCTCTTCAGTCACTTGCCCAGTTGTTTGACCGCTTCTTTTGCCACATCGTATGATTTCCCCATAGGGCCATCACTCAGGCTACCACCTTTCGCATAACATGGACCGCCGACTTGTTGTAGACTGAGAGCAAGTGCTCTGATCGCCAGTCCTGTGG
The DNA here is from genome assembly GCA_001465055.1 of Ptychodera flava. Lineage (NCBI taxonomy): Eukaryota > Metazoa > Hemichordata > Enteropneusta > Ptychoderidae > Ptychodera > Ptychodera flava. Next base: position 194,627 of record LD350034.1, on the reverse strand, counting down.
CAATTAGCAGCACTTCAATGTTGAGCCCTTTCTGTTTGAACAACTCTGTCAACTTCTTTTTCAGCTTCAGATCTCGATTCTTGAGACCTTTCAGTAGCCTTGTTGGAGCAATTCTTTCATGAACTCTCCAGTTCTTGCTATGGAGCCACTAGATGCCACCGTCGATTTTTGCTAATGGGCTTCGAGGCCAGGCGGCAACTCGGGAGGTGGGTTAGCATTGGCACCAGAGTTTATTATTTTGTCTCTCTCTGTGTATAACTCCACCAGAGTTTTGTTTGCAAGGGCTAGCTCATCTTTGCAAACTACAAATTTGGGGTTGAGGTCATTCCATTACCAATTCTCTCCTCGATTGTCTGTATCTTTTCTGCATTTCCGCTGGTATCCTCTCTGAGCTCTGTCAGGTGATCTTGCAACTGGCAAATGTCATCAAGGGTCAGTCTTTTAGCTTCTATTTCCAGATTGAGGAGTTTTCTTTCATGGGGCATTAGGTAAGAACTTAAGTAAGTCATCGTCGACATCTGAGGCCTCCACCAGAACACCCCTGATAAATTCTGTCCCACCCCTTCCCCTCTTTAATGTCGATTCAGCATATTGTTCCCTTCCTTTGTTGCATGTCAGCCCCAAGTTCTTGTAGTACAGCTCTTCATTTCTAACCCTAAAGCAAATGTCATCAAGGGTCAGTCTTTTAGCTTCTATTTCCAGATTGAGGAGTTTTCTTTCATGGGGCATTAGGTAAGAACTTAAGTAAGTCATCGTCGACATCTGAGGCCTCCAACAGAACACCCCTGATAAATTCTGTCCCACCCCTTCCTCTCTTTAATGTCGATTCAGCATATTGTTCCCTTCCTTTGTTGCATGTCAGCCCCAAGTTCTTGTAGTACAGCTCTTCATTTCTAACCCTTGCACTGATCTTCAATTGTTCTATACCTGTTGGGGTGTTGCCCATTTGCTCAACGTAAGTGCCACCTTCTTGTTGTTTGAGGTTTCCTCGCGGTCTTGTCAGTCTCTCTACCATGGGAGTAGCCTCAGCATTGGCAACCCCCTACCCTGAAAGCATTCTCTTCCTCCAACGTCTCATTTGGATCATAATCATACTCCCCCTCCCCAGTCCTGATAATTCGACATTTGCATCTGCCACTTTATCATCATATATAATATACCCGAAAAATGTCTTACAACAAACCTTTGACACTCGCTTATGGCCACAAGATTAGGCAAGGAACAAAACCAGCAAGGACTTATCATGTGGTCACTCATAATCCCAGCCAAGCGCATGCGGGCTTGGCAATGTACAGCCAGTGCCAAAATTGGAATCTGGCGTCATGCTCGTGTCCATTCTTTTGATCTAGTGTTTGACCTTGATTTTAAAGGCCGTGAAAACAACAGTGTGGCGAAGAATGTGGCAAAAACATAGTCAGCTCGATTTGTCGCAATACCATATGATCGAGAGATAAAGAAATTTTTGAGAAAGCCAGAAAGGATATGTCCCTTTATGGCATCCAGTCCTCGAACCTGAGAAAGTAGAGAAGCACCGCCAGAGATGCCAGCCTCCAAGACAATGACAAACTCTTGAATGAAGCACAAAGAGGAAGTATGCCATCAAGCTCTGACATCCGCTCACAAGCGACCATGGCACCATTTACCTCAGTGTGCTTGGCAGCCACATTGAGAGGGAAATCACCATGGCGCTGGCCGCTCAACTGATAATCTCTGATGACCCTACTGATTAGGGGTACATGCTGTTGAATATCCAGATGGTATACAAAACGACAAAAGATGAGGGCTTGGCTTGAGATCTCGTTGGCTACTATAGAAGGGGCAAGAGCTTCTTGTATGACCATGTTCATCATTTTTGCACGATCCCCTTCGCAGAAAGCTACACAATCATCAATGAGAATGTCAACATCCCTCATCGAGGTATGAAAGTGCCGCTTATTCTCATCGCAAAAACAACACAGGCACAAGTTAGGGTCGACCAGGAATTGTTCATGAATTCAAACCTTTAACGTGTTAGTGTGATGATCGAAGGGATTGATAACAAAGTCTATGTCCAGCAAATGTTCCCTGGCATTTCTGGAATGAGGCCCACCCGTACTTTGCAGAGGATGTCACAGACAAGGACCTCTTTCTTTGTGAGGCCGATTTCTTGAAGAACAAGTTCTGCTTGTTCGTGGGCTGGAGAAGCTTCAGGCATGGAAAGTTCAATGGCAATGGCCTGAAAGTGATGAACACGGATGCAGCTGTAAATCCATCAAAAACACAGCCACAGAAGATCACAGTGACTTGCTGCTGGTGCAAGTCGTTTTGCTTGTAGACGTACAGGTTTCATTGGGGAAAAAAAGTCTCAGCAGTATCCTCTTTTATGTATGGCATACGCAGTGCACAGTGGGCAGAAGAGAGATTGACGGCAGTTTATAGATTGGTCAACCCTTCAATATGGTCATAACAGGTCACACTTGTAGATGAAAGACAGGATACCTGAAAAGCCTGTCGAGGGGGCCCTATTGTCGCAAGTTTGAGTACACCATTTTCTTGTGCCGCACTTACCTGAACAACAGAACCTACGACAGGAGCTTCCTGGTCAAAGACGATAATGTCATCATCCTCCCAATCCACTGCACAGGCATGAGTGAGTGGCTAAAAATGGTCCATGAAACATATGCAGGGACACTGTTGCTGATAGTTTTAGATGACTGCGCTGCATCAAAAGACATGAAGACAGGAAGCAAGGAGCTAGTCAACTTCAGGTTCATTGCCTAGCATGACAACCTCAGTGTGTGAGTTCTGACACAGCAATACACCAACATCAGTAAGGGGTTAAGAGAGAACTGGGATGCTCACACTTTTCTACACTCCGAGCAAGACACAATGAGGCCATCATCAGAGAATACGGGATGGATCAGGACAAAAGAAAGTAAAGTGACTGCTAGGCCAGCTGAAGGGACAGGAACAAGAGTACCCATGCTCATGGGCACGGCAACTTCCCCTTCACTCGAGCGAGACCATGTTTTGGCTCCAATGTGTTGAAGCTGTTCATTTAGCCTTCCACTTGATCAGGAAGAACTTTTTGCCCTTCACTTTCTTCGTCTTGAACACCTTTTTGACCCTATAGACATCGTCATCATGAACCATCACCTTCTGCAGCTCATCATCATAAAACATGTGAAGTACCTCTTTGTCCTGCAGGATGGTGATTTTGTACAGAAGGTTACTCAAGTCAAGAAGGACTTGGGAGATGGAGAAATTCATCTCTGTGCAGTTCGGTAGGTAACCTTGGTTAAGATGCCCCTGCACTTCGAAAGTCATACTTATTTCCCACATGGAAGTTGGGCTACGCCCCCTAGCTTCGAACTCTTGCCGGGAAAGGGCTTTGAAGGTTATGTGCTCTTTTGCCGCTGTAACATCCTTTGGGTTCATGAGGATGCTGTCATGCTTAGTACTATTGTAATTTGGGACCAGCTCCAGCAAGACATTGACCAAGGTGTGCCTGTTTTTGTATTGAATTCCAAAATATAGAGTCAGTCCAACTGCACCTATTGAAGTCAATGAAAGGTGTACTCAACCAATTTCTTCAATCTTCAAATGATCTTTATTTATAAAACCGACGTTTCGGCAATACACAGATTGCCTTCCTCAGGGTAAAAACTAATAGATAAAAGCGGATAAAATAGAACGTGTCAAAGGAAGGTGGAACGACTACAGGCAAGTAAAATCATTATGACAAATCCTAACAAAGGCGACAAAAGGCTATAAAAATACAGTACTCAGAATAAAAACACTGGAATGATGTAAAATACAGGAATAAAAATGAGAATGTGAAAATCAACATAGGTAAAATGGAGAAAGGACTCTACTAACCTAGATCGTGTGAGGTCTGGATGGAGAATAAAATGTCATTGTCAAGGGAACCCTTAGGTACATGTTGAAGAAACAGAGAAACAAGACCCCCTAACTCAAGAATAGAGAGTGGGAGAGGGCTTAAAGAAAAGTGGAAGAGAAATCACCCTTCTTTGCTGTTGATTCCAATGGGTGACAGCGTTTCAAGTGTAGTAATGTAGGAAAGTTCAGTGTTTCTTCTAACTTGGGTGCTAATAGAATGCATTTTACAAATGCCATTTACTTGAAAATGAGTAAGATTGTGACCGGGTTTGTTGAAGTGTTCAGAGACCGGAGTGGATTTTCTATTGCGAATTAGTGTAAACATGCTCATATATATGTCTTTTAAACTCTCTTTTCGTTCCACCAACATTGTTGAAGACATTTTCGGCAGGTGATAAAATATAATAGGTTGTGTGTATTACAGGTGATGTTACCGATAATATTGTGAACTTTGCAATTATTTGTGCTGGTAATTTTGTTGGTTTCAGCGACAAATTTACATTGGTTGCATTCACCACCGCATTTTGTTGAACCAGGACTAATGGAGTTTGAGGGCCTTTTGAGTCTTGCCCGTACGAGAGATTACAAATACAGAAAATTGTTACCAAAATGTTACATGTGGAGTGCCACAAGGACCTGTCCTTGGACCTACCTTACTTTTACTATTTATCAATGACATTGCCCGTTCCTCCACATACTTCAATTTTAGATTGTTTTGCTGACGATACCAAGCTATTCCATACGTTCCCTGCTAATCAAGTTAATATAAATTTAAATACTGTCAACATTCACCTCAATACTGTAGTGGACTGGTGCACATCAATAATACAGTTATCAATAAGGTTGAAGTGACATCATTTGTAGGTTTTCACAAGGACAGACATCTCAAATGTTCAAAACACATTAAAATGATTAATACTATTATCAGAAAAAAGGTTGGCGTCCTATTCAAATTAAGACAGTTTTTACCACGCAATATCCTTATTCTTCTATACAAAACTTTCGTCCTACCACACATCACTTATGGTCTTGAAGTTTAGGGTTCAACATATCCCTCACTTCTCAATAGTATCTTTCTTTCGCAAAAAATGGCAGTCAGAGCTATAACTTTTAGTGACTTCACAGCAAACTCAGCTACTCTGTTCAAACAACTAAATATTCTCGATATATACAAATTACATAAATTACAAATCAGTACATTCATGATCTTATAAATAATAACTTGCCACACAGTCTTACAACATACTGTCAGTTGCCTTCTCATTGCTACAGTACGCGTCATAAAATTAATGGTAACTTTATGTCCCAAGTGTCAACACTTCCTTGGGTAAATTCTCAATATCATTACAGGTTGCATCTATTGGAATACATAACCTAAACAAATTAAAACAAAAACTAGTAGAAGTTTGTTCAGACACTCCCTTCCAAGTCTCCTCATACACGGTTAGTGTTTTAAGTGATGAAGAGTAATATTCAGAGTTATATTTTTATATCATATATAAATATATATATTTCTCTATACATTTTTTGTAAGTTTTTTTACGTATTTTCTTCTTACTGGTAATGTATTTATTTAGTTATATATTTATTTTTTAATTTAGTTGTTCTTATTCACTTAGTTAGTTACTTAGCACTTTCATGTCTACTCTTACATGATTAGTGTTTTGATGAAGAGTTATATTCAACTTTACATATATGTATATCATATTTAAATATATAAGTATTTTCTATACGTTGTTTATGGTTTTCTTTTTACGTATTTCTACTTACTCGTAATGTATCTATTTAGTTATATATTTATTTATCTAGTTGTTCTTTTATTCACTTAGTTACTTTGTTACAATTAGGTTACTTTGTAGTCCAGCTACTTTCGTGTCACGCTACAGCGACATTCAAAATTGCGATCTCCATAGGTAAACAACTTGTCGAGTACTTTGTGTTTCAGAAAAAGAGCGGTGTTTGACATTAGGATAAGTTAATCGCATCTTTTCTGGGGCTGGTCAGGAGGTAAAGGTAGGCAGGGAAAAGAATTTTCCCCAGTAGAGCAGAATTACGGCCAAAAAAGAAATTTGTTTCGTTGCGGTCCAGATCTGGGCCCCAGAGTCCCCGGTTATTTCCATGGACCGTTGCGCACAAACAACTTTCCCCATAGATCCCTATGGCCATATAACTTTTCGCCGAGGCTGCTGGGTAAATTTGGAGCTCATGCGCACATGGCTTACGACCTGACTTGACACCTCAATATCCAGCGAATTTCAAAATCAATACGAAAACAATGGCTAGCGACGGCAAAACATTTCGGGTTGTCCCATTGATAAAGGCAAAAGAGAACAAATGGAAAGCCTCTACAAAAAGACTGCATCAGTCGGATAACTACTTCCCAGCAGAAGCTCATCGAAATGTGCAGCGTAAGCAGTTTTCAGTGGTAATTTTGTGGTCGTATTCCAACGATTTGCCGTACACGTACGTACGTACTGCCATGGGGGTGGGGGTGTCGGAAAGGCCTGGACGGACGTGATCAACATTGTGGTGGCACTGGCACACCTTCATTAGTTCATTGGCATATAAGTTGACATTTGCAGGCTTTTTAGGTCTTGTGTGCCCCACACACGGCATAGACGTGTCAGCATGGAGATATGTTTCTCTTCAGAGGGTCTTTCACCGCTCACCTCCTCCATTTTCTAGGTCAAACAAGCCAATCCTATTTGTCAAAAGACGGAAAATAGGCTATGCATAAAAAACCGTTCCATACATTTACAGTCGCGTTCCCGACTTGGTTGTGGGTGGAAATGTTAGCTGATGTATTCAGGTCACTGGGAAAATTAGCGGTTTCCACATGAAAAATCTCATTCATCTTCTCCAGGTCCTCTAAAAAGGACAGACAAAATGCCCAGAAAGCGATTTTCAAAAATATGTAACTTACAAAAGAAATGACAGAATTCCACTGGGTTTTCACTGTTTACAAGGTTGTGTTTTTGTCTTGCGATTTGCGCATGTTTCAGCCAGTTGTTGATTCAGAATCGAGCGTGATTCCAAGACAAGCACAACCTGTCCGCATGAGCCGATGGCAGCGCTCTTCAAAAAAATTGACGTCATTGCTCATTAACCTCCCCCCCTATAGAAAGTTATACGGCTATAGGAAAGTTGTTTGTGTTGCAGGGCTGTGGTGGAGGCCGTATAACGCCCGGAACACACAGACCTGTGCGCAGGGCTAATGCAAACACGTGCTTTGATGCAAATACTGTATTGCTGATGCGTCAGTTTTCGATGCGGAGTTAAATCATCACGATCAACAGTACTCAGTGAATGATGGCTTGAAGCAGGGGACCATGGGGATCTTCACCACCCCTCAAATTACAGGCTGTTTTTTCAGTGAAAATCGACTGTTTTGGAGGAAGCCCGAAATGTCACCACCTTTATCGTTTCACCTCTTTGACAGTACTCGCACCATACAAATGTACCATTAATTACAACATCGCTTCAACCTGTGAAACGACTAGTTGAAATCTCATTTCACATGCATACGTGCAAATCCAAAGCCGAGCCGGGTTCATTTAGATGCAAATGAATGAAGGGTGCAGTTGCCAGTCATTATATCAAACAAAGGACTGCCGACTTCTAAGAATACTTAACATTAAACTACTCCCCAATCGATAATCGTATCACGATATGAAAAAGTCCTCTGGGAAGGACAGCAATTCTATAATTTTAGCGTAGCATTGCGGTGTTTTTGTCCGACAGTAAAACCATATACAGAAACAAAGCCTGTGGTGAAAAATAAGCTTACGCGAACAAGTACAATGAGACATAAACTGATTTTCCTAATTTCGTTCATGCTTTTCTCTAACTAATTTTTCTGTGATTTTTTTCCTTCTGAGTCGACCAGTCGAATTGAAAGCCATCTAGTCGATCAATACCGTGACACACTTGTCCGATGTTATCTTCGATACATCTGATGTCCGACGCGGCGTTTTCTTCGGCAAGCGTGTCCGTTCTCTCGATACCTCGACAAACTTGTCCGAAACCTCTCAAATGGGTTATTTCTCCAGGGAATATATGGGCCATGAAATGCAGGCCGGTGACCTTTTATTTCATTTTTGTACTAAATTAAACAGACTTGACATCAATGTTTGTCGGCTAAAATATTTTAATGATTGTTTAGAGAGTTTTCTGGCGCAACGTTCAGCTGAGACAGCGATGTATGATAAAAGATTCGACTGATAGCCTTTCATTGACACGTTTTGTACAAAAAATACCATTTGGGTCATCTCATGTATTAACCATCTGGTCGCAAGATTTGAAACATTTGAAGGACTTCCTCTGCGGGAAAAGAGTACGCGTTTCACACGATCTACATTTGTTGCATAATTTTTCATGTCGGTTGCTTTTCTGCATTTTCGAAAAAGTTATCTTTCCGTCATTTGTTTTTCACTTGTAGTTCTGACGTCACGATAGTCGGACGAATTCCGATCGCACTGTTTTGATGTCAAATTAAAGTTTCAAAAACGGCGATTTTCAGAAATTCTTCCGGACATTTGAGGAAGCCATAAAGATCAATTACACCACAGCCATGATATAGCTGAATGATCTGGGCCTGACCTGCACGTTGACAAGTTGAACTCAGTTTTATCTTGATCTGGCACTTTCTCCCACGTTTTGATAACAAATAGGTGTTTGTTTTACCTTATGAAACATGTTACAATTTTTTTCCAGTGGTGCTTGACTTCAGATGGATCGAGTAGATTTGGGCTGAAATAGTTGCAGTTGGGTCAACTTCTACACCGGGTAGCTCCCTGTAGCCCCCGGGTATGTACAGGGAGCATTTAGTCGGACCAATATCATGAGGCGTCACCTAGTCAGTATCATTTGTTGCATTGTCAGAGTGCACGCTCGTAGTTATAATATAATAAATGTATGCTTGTTTTCGAGCTCTGATTGTCGCAGTTCCAAGCTTTGACAATATCCTTTCTCGTTTTATCAAGTTCAGGGACCCGCTAACATATTTTTTATATGCAGTGCATTAATCATTGTAATAGAATTCAACAGTATCCATAATGGATATAGAGATGTATTTTCTATATCTGCACTTCTTACACGCTAGCAGATCTGCAATGCATTACGGTTAGGGAATCCAGCAATATCCATAAAAGATTACGAGATATATTCCTAAAATCAACTTCTGAGAGTGTTTAACTGGCTACTAATAGAATCCATTGTGTATTCTACCACTATATTATCTAAACTGGATAGCAATGGATTCCCTTATGGATTCCGCTTTATAGTGGTAGAATCCACTGAGCTATATTCTAGTGGATTTTGATAGATATGGAACATTTGGCACCGTGAGGACTTTAGTTAGGCCTTTATCGCCCAATAGCAGCGTACAACTGTACTGTCTGGTTTCAGTGGTGGGAGGAGCTAGGAGCTGCAGCACAAACCGGATGCCTTGGAGCTCCCATCCCGTGTGGTTCTTGGAAAAGCCCCACACCCAGATCTGCTTTGTAATGATGTGAGTAATCTTTTTGACAGGACTGCACTGCGCCCTTTTACCGTACTTCTGCCAGTCTCCCATGCCTTCTTGGTATCTGTCAAAGCACACTGAGGGGGTCCCTATATGAGTTTTATCTTTTTATGCAAACAGTTTGGTCCGGTACCAAAATGGTGCTTCGAGCTCTCCTGGATAGTAAAAGGGCTTTGGGAGTAAAGGGATGGTGTTCTCGCTATAACTGCTGAGCCTCCACTTTTAGCGAATATTGCATGTTTGCGAGTTGCGTGATTGTGTGTTGTGAACCTCCTATAAGATAAATGGAGGCTTGAAGGGGGAGGTATGGTCCAGAAGTGGTAGGTTTTATGCTACTTTGAATAATATGATATGAAGTAAATAATTTATCTTCGCTTTTGTAATCCCTTCTAGATGTCTTTTTTATTTGAGTGTATGTTATTTACTATGACTAAATTGTTGTATCGAATTTATCACAATGAAGATCTCTCTCTAATTGACAAAGGCATATTCTTACAAAGGTAGCAAAACAAATCTATTTCATGACCTTTACCTTCATGTATTTATTAAGGATAGCTCATTTTTTATACAAATGTCAGATTTTACGATCACACCTCAAGCCGAGTGGTAGAAAACACCAATTTCGACACTGGGATATAAACAATAGTGTGCATGTCGCAAATTTACTTTATCCTGATGTTATAAAAAATCAACAGAGAAATACCGCAACCGCCTTGAAACTTGCGTGGGTGAATGTACGATCGATAAGAAACAAATGTCAAGTTTTCTGTGATCACCTAGTTGAAAACCATGTTGACGTTAATTTGATTCAGCAGTAACATCAGCTTGTCTCCCATCTGCTTACAAAATCAGTGATCATTCAAGAGAAAATAGAAGTGGAGTAAGAGTTGGTATAGTTTATTGCGATGACTTGTTTGAATTGAGTAAGCTACGAGCAGGAGAGGAAGACTTTCGAATATGCGGAGTGGACAGTCAATCACAACAATAGCATAATTAAGTAACGATATATAGACCTCCTTGTTAAAGATTCCACTAGGTCCACGTCAATATATTCTTGGAAGATTTTGAAAACTACCTCGATTGCAATTTACCTGTACTGATCTGTAGGGATTTCAATATTAATGTGAACAATATTGACGACCAGTTAGCTTTCCAGTCGAGAGACTAGATTTTAGTACAACATGTATCAACAGACGGTACTGTAACTCACGAGTTCGGCAATATTCTTGATCCCATCATAATACGTGTAAGCCATACGTACAAGCAAACTGCTATCATGACATTTCATTATTAAATTTTATACTGGGACTGCGAGCTTTCTGACTTGTAGATAGTTGTAGGGGATTTATTCGGATAGGTGTTGCTGTATACTTAACATAAAATAACACGCTGAAGCATATGGTAAAATTTATGATATATAAATCAAATTAATGATTACCACGAAAAATGTATTGCAGTGTCTCTGAACTCAATACATAAAACTTTGTATGTAAGCGTACAATATTGTTCAACTTGACACACTTTTCAAAATAAAATAACCAAACTCATAACAGGCATTTATCGTGAGTCAACATATAAAGACTGCATAAACCTGTTGACAGAGTACCAAGCAGATAATTCAACGATGCTATACAGTCATGAATAAAACACAACTGCACTCGTATAGTTTCCAGCTGCTGGTACTCGATGACTTTAATGTTCGTTTACACGGCAATCTTCCTTTGTACTGACAGCAAACTGACTTCTCGGTATCAGCCACCAACATTACTGGATACAGTACTTGAATTTATATACTCAGGTAATAAAGTACACAGCCAGCAAAAGTCTGTTCTGGAAACACTCGACACAAACGTTTCTCAACTTTTGCTAATTTGCGTAATGCACATGGCTGAGTTACTAGTTTCTTTGTGTTTGACAACTTCCAAAAACATCACAACACGGAGAAAGTTATTCTCTTTCTAAACGTCTCACAATGTCAATGACGGCAGCATAGCGTTCGAATTGATGGTATGTTACAAACTGCAACTGTGTTATATCAAGTTCAGTTATATTTACCAGACTAACTAATACGTCTTTGTGAGTTGCAACAAAGCATGAATGGGCGTCACTATATGGAACAGACTTATTGAATACTTCCTATGGACCATAAACAAACCAACTTGTTCCAAACTGAAGTATGAATCGCTTAAGTTACATATCTTCATGGCAGTACATCAATCTAGGCCGTATGGCTTGGATTAGAGACTGGATGTCTCACTCACTGAGAGCATACACTGTAAGGTGTCACTGCATCCGCCATATTGTTACTACACACACTGGATTAATACACAGACTAAGTATCAAAATACCACTGGTGGCGCTGTACATGCTATAGAACTTACTTAACAAAGGATGCATTACATCATGCTGTACATTCTCTCCTGGCTTACAGAAAGACGTCCTGTCATTAACATACAAAAAGCATGAAAACAAACAAACGAAAACAACTCTATCACTATAATCACTCTACATAAGTTATACTTTGGACACAATATCAATAATTGCTTTACAAATATTACTCGACTCTTCAGAAACTGAGTTTTCATAGATGCATGGAATTCAGCTCTGATCACACTTGAATGCGAATAAGTAAGACGTTCTTGTGGTTTCTTGGCTCTAGATGGTCTTCTCTACGTTGATTCATGGGCTTCTGATGCAACTTCTTCTAGTGGTTCCTCATCCCCTGCTTGTACATCTTCAATGTCAATGTGACTATCTTCATCTGCAGGCTGAATACTATCCTTTGGGACTCAAGTTGCATCTGGTATATCATCTTGATGAAACACAGGTACAACAGAGGGTACTGTAACTATCTCATAATCCTCTTCTGATGAGTCTTCTGAAGTTTCATCACTATGGTAACTTCAGATATCTCTTTCAACAAACACTCTTCTCTTGCTTCTTTGTTTCTGAGGTGCAAGCTTTCTGTCCTGCTGAAGAGTTTCAGGCCATGGCAGTGCCAAACATGGAAATCACAGGTGTCTGTGCAATGTACGTTACCATCCCTGTTTATTCTCTGGACAAACCACATAAAAGAGTAGGTCTGGATCGCACTGTTTGACAACTCTATAAGGCCGACTTTCCCAAAGATTCGCCAACTTTTGCTTTCCTCTGATCCTGACATTCTTGACTAGTACACGGTCACCTTGTCTGAGTATAGCCTCATGAGATTTCCTGTAATATTGATTCTTGTTACTTGTAGCTGCCTTCTTAGCGACTTACGATGCAAGTTCATAGGCATTACTGAATCTCTTCCTCAATGTTTCAGCATACTCATGATGACTCATCTGTCCTTCGTTATCAGGCTAAATGCCCATGCAAACATAAAAAGGTAAACATGGATGTCTTCGAAACATCAGGTAGCAAGGCGCATATCCTGTAGCATTGTTCCTTGTACAATTATATGCATGTACTAAAGGTTGAACATAGTCTTGCAATCTTGTTTCTTCCCTTCTGTCAAAGTTCCAAGCATTCTCAAAGGATTCGTATTAAACCGTTCAACGTTCCGTCCTCTTTCAGAATGTAATCTTGCAGGAAATCTGTAATGGTCCAGAAAATGGTCAAACAATACTCTTGCGGTAGTTCTAGCAGTCTGGTTCTTGGTGTGCAAGGCAACAGCATAACGAGTAAAATGATCAGTAATCATCAGGATATTGGCAATTCCTCCTTCAGACTCTTCAAGAGTTAAATAGTCCATACAAACTAACTCCATGGGCTGAGAGGTACGCACATTTACCAATGGTGCTATCACTTGTCTTCCCGTTGATTTACTCAAAACTGTTTACAATTTGCAATCTTGGCATCTACATCTTGAGACATCTTTAGCCAATAAAAGCGAGTTCTCAGTAGATCTAATTTCCGTTCTTTTCCAAGGTGTCCAAATTGATCATGAACTTCTTCCATAGCTCTACTTCTGAAGGCTTTGGGTAAAACCAACTTGAATGTGTTTTGGCCATCAACAGTTTTACAACAATGATGCAACACCCAATTTCACCAACATAGACGATCCCACTCCTTCAGTAAAAGTTGTAGATCTGGCAACTCTGTTTTTCTGTCTCTTGTAATTGGGCATCTACTCCCAATTTCAGATCACAGATTCTAGCAATTACATTGTCTTCCTGTTGATAATGTTTCCATTCTCAATGGTGGTGACCGGCAGTGACTCTACACCTGGCCAAGGCAAAGGCTCTTCAAAGTCTTTGGTACACTGTCTGGAGTGGCACATTCTGTTTCGATAAAGACTGATGCTGTATCTACTGCCTGTTTACAATCAATACCTTAAGTGTGGTAGTGACAAACAGCTTGAATAATATCTTCTGTAGTCTCTGACTTGTTATCAGTCTGCTCACTGTCATGTGGTCTTTGTGATAAACCATCAGTATCACCATTTTTCTGTCCCGGACAATACTCTTGAGTGAAATTATACATTGACAATGAAACAAGCCATCTATGGCCGGCTGCATCCAGCTTTGCAGATGTCATTACATTTGTAAGCAGATTGTTTTTTGTTACTACTTTATTTAAATCTGTTACCATACATTGTCAAGTAATCATGAAACTTTTCAGTTACAGACCATTTTAATGCTAAGAATTCCAGTTTATGTGCTTGGTAGTTTCTCTCACTTTTGGAAAGGCTTCTACTAGCATATTCTATCACTCGTTTCTTTCCATCCTGCCCTCGGTAGAGGGCTGCCCCAAGCCCTGTAAAACATGCATCAATGTGTAATTCAAAGGGTAGGCTGTAGTCTCCAAATGCCAGAGTAGGTTGAGATGTAAGCCTCTCTATCTGAATTTCCAATGCAATCTGACACTCTGGGGTCCACTCGAACACGATCTCAGATGACTCTTGTATTTTACTATTCAGCTTCATTCCTTTCTACTTTGGCTGACCTCCCATTAGTGCATGCAGGGGTTAACAAATATTTGAAAATCCTTCAACAAAACGCCTGTAGTAAGCAGCAAATACAATTTATGACTCTACTTCCTTTGCATTTTTTGGAACCGGCCATGTCTTTGGAGCAGCAACCTTTCCAGGGTTAGTCTTTATTCCCTCTCCAGAGACCACATGTCGTAGGTATTTTACATCTTTCCTGAAGAACATTTTGATAACTTGACTTTCAAACCATAAGTCTGTAAATGTTCTAATAGGTCACGTGGCATGGGTAAAAAATACAGGACGTGCTTTGACATCGCTCTGAGAAAGAAGTTGTAATTTCGAGAGAAATCTTGAAGTTTTTCCCATTAGAAGTTGTTCAATGGTTAGTGAAGATGGGTTTGGATACCATAAGTTGGAGAAGTCTGATTCAGAGATTTTTCCAACCAGAAAATTAGCGAAATATCTCCACCTTACCATACAGCCGAGCGAAGACGCCATTTTCACAGGCATTGCTGTACAGAACAATGGTCTGCCTGATGGTATGCACCTATACTATTTGCGGCTCAGATTTGCTGGTTTCTTGGACGGATCTTCTGGGTAAGCTAATAGAAGACCAAAACCATTGTATATTGAATTTTTCAACTAGAACTTTTCTTCAAATCGTTCTATACCATGGTAATAGTTTCACGCCATTTTTGAACAACAGTTTGCTGCACATATTGCAAGACTGACAAAATTATGCTGTCTGTCAACCATTTGTTGTAAGATTGCTTCATCTATTTGGTGACGTAGAACTTAATCCAGGCCCAGAAAAAGACATACTCGAAGCTATTGAATCTTTGAGATGCAATATTTTGACCGAAATGAAAAATACGCGCAGAGAAGTACATGCCGAAGTGCAAGAGTTGAAAAATTCAAAAGCTGAGCTCAGAAATTCATACATTGACTTGATTTAAAAAAACTTCCAACATCTGTCGATAAAATGGAAGGGGAAGTGAATGATCAGAAAGAAAATTGATATGTTACAGATCTCGATTTTTTCTGCTATTTCTGAGAGACTTGATGTCATTGTTGATCGCATTGATCAGCTTGACGATGATTCAAATAGGTCCGTATCGTTTTCCAGAAAAGACAACGTCAGGTCATATAGCGTCAGTGAAATTCCGGGCGAAACTTTCGACCAATGTAAGGAGAAAGTTGTTGGACTCTTGAACCAACATGTTGGGAAAAAGACATGGAACAACAGGGACGTTATGAGAGCCCAACGTATACCAGATACCACGTCTAATTGTTGTAAAATTTTATCACTGGGATGACAAATTTCTGGCTCTGACCTCAAGACAAAAGCTGCAAGCTTACATTGGAATCAAAAAACGATCTAACCAGACGTCAGAGGAAGACCTTAGCAGATTTGAGATGGCAGGGGAAAACGGCATATTGTAAAAATGGAAAACTAGTTGTTCCAGAGAGCCACACAAATGGAGATTCTTTTACGTTTGCTGCCGAGAAATGTGACATGGTGAAAACGATTTCAAATACAGCAAACTTTAGAAAGCAACCTGTTTGGTTTGACAAACAATGTAACTAGTTATAAAACAAAAATTATCGTGTGTTAAGAAAATTTAGGAAAACAAATAAAACAAATAAAACAAATGATCTTCAAATATATGAAAGAAGTTCGTAAAGATTTTAAAACTGTTTGAAGAGAGAAAAAACGGGTTTTCAATTATGATGATGTGAAAAGGAAATTGACCATTTACTCTCATTCTGATCAAAAAATGTTGCGGGCGTCACTAAGTAGGTTAACATCTATAAATTGTCAACAAATTAATGTCATTCCAAATTAATATTATGATTACTATAGTAAACGTTTGTACCAAATGGATCTGCTAAAGATGATTTTTCCATGTTTGATGAGTTGGAAAATCTTTTGAGCTCTGTAGATTTTTTTAACAATGAAACAGATGTTTGCTGTGATATTGGAAATTCTCCTATCACAAATGATGAGATTGGCAGAGCAATTTGTAAGATAAAAAGTGGGAAGTCAGCTGGACCCGATGATATCCTAGGGGAGTTTTTCAAATCCACGAGTCATTTTTGATTCCATATTTAAATGTTCTTTTCAATAGACTTGTTGTGCCTGGAACCTTCCCAAGTGATTGGGCTAGAGCCATTATTATTCCACTTTACAAGAGTGGTTCTGTTGAGTGTCCTGAAAATTATATGGGCATATTTTGTATATTTTCAGTAAAATCTTCACTTCGATTTTACATAATCGTTTGACCCTCTGGTCTGACGCACTTTGGAAAATTGATGAAGCACGGGCCGGTTTTCGGAGAGGCTATTCGACCATCGACAACATTTTCATTCAGAATTCTAACATTGAAAAGATATTTCTCGCAAACGTGGTAAATTTTACTGTGCTTTTTATCAATTTTTCCAAGGCATTCGACACTATGGAACGTCAACGACTATGGTACATCCTTTTAAGAGGGGGAATCGAAGGGAAAATTTTTAAAATCCTCCATGCCATGTATCAAGATATCAAGTCATGTGTTCGTGTTAATAATCAACACACTGAATATTTTGCTTGTGCACTTGGTGTTCGCCAAGGTTGTATGCTTAGTCCTTTTTATTTTCATTATTTATCAATGAATTAATTCATGTACAGGGGACATAAGGGCATTCAACTCTTCCCTGATATTGTAGAATTTTTTTGTTGTTATTTGCAGACTATGCTGTGCTCTTCTCGGATACTGTTATCGGCCTACAACGCCTGTTGAATTCTCTGTAGTCGTACTGTAAAACTTGGAAATTAACAGTGAACATGACAAAGACAATAATCAATGTATTTAAAAGTGGCGGTATTCTTATTAAATACGAGAAATGGCATTTAAGGCTTTGCTGGAACGTTATACACTTGTATAGGAGCATGGCATGTTCTACTATGAAATTTCATTATTAAAGGAGTAAGACTAATCATCAGACTTCCTGATAGACCAGTTTCACTAACAGGCTCTACGACGACTGTATACTCATTTCCTTTTGGACCAGATTTTGTAACACCATCAAGTACAGTAGATTGACCAGGTAATATCTTCACTGGTTCCTTTGGTCTGACTTTCACTTAACCAATGCGTCCCTTCCTTCCTCTTAAACGATCCCTTGCATTCAGGCTGCTGTAGGCAGTCTTCCTAGCAGTTGACATCACTGTATGCCTCATGAACTTTGACCCACAATTCTGCCGGCAATACCGTCTACATTCACTCATTAGGTTGGTACCTACTGTAAGCGGCACTCTAATTTGTAGCTGTTATCAGGAACTGCAAGTGTCAATACATCAAAAGAATCTTCACAACCAAAAGCTTCTGATTGAAAAGTTATCTCTAATTCTATATACCCAAGGTATGGTACGTTCTGACCACCAGCGCCTTCAATGGACAATAAGTCTGTCAATAGCCGAATGTAAACATCAGACAAAATCCTCTTTGTGGAACGATTCACTAATAGTAGTAACCTGAGAGCTGGTATCGATCAAACTCTTACAAGATACACCAATTACAAAAGCAGTCTCTTAATTAGCTTCACCAACAATTCTGTCCATAACACTAGCACTACCAAGTTATATGTCTTTTGGGCTTTGAATTAATTTATTACTTACTGCTCGCTGTGTTCCTGTTGATGCAGGGTCTCTTTTAGGCTGAAAATCATGAGTCTCTTTGAAAGGCTTCCTAGATTTTGGACAGTTCCTTGCATAATATCATTCATCACCGCAATTGTAACAGGTACCACGATTTCTTGCTGATCTACGCTCACGTGGCCTTCCTCTTTCTGTAGAAGACGTACTATCTTTCTTTTCAAGGAGTGTCAAACGTTTTGTCAGACTTTCTATGGTATTGCGTAATGCTGCAATTTCTGATGCCGACTCTTTTTTCACTTGCTCAGAAACTACTGACTGCTGAGCTTTGCTGAGTAGTGTGGGCGTTATCAGCACTGTCTTGTTTACCTGTTCCTCTGCAAGTCTCACTACCTGTAGTAGTTTATCGAAAGTTTCACAACTTCTATACTCATGTCTTGTAACCTTCTTTGTCTGTTCATTTCTTAGTCCCCTCCGATACACAGTTCTAAGAGTCTCGTCAATAGCAGCAGCAGCAATTCCTCCACGCTCCTTGATTTTATGAATGGCTAACTAAAGACGACAACAAAAATCAGCAAAAGATTCTCCTTCCCTATGCACACTGTTGTAAACTTGTTCTCAGTTGTTGTTATTGTTCTCAGTAAAGCAATGACAGACATCCTTGAATGTATTGGTCAGAAATAAGTCGCTCTTCTGGTTCTTCTTGATCTCAGCGCAGCCTTTGATACAGTTAACCATACCATCCTGTTGAAAACAATGGAACATGAATTTGGCATACAGAATGCAGCTTTCACATGGCTAGCCTCTTACCTTACCAACAGATCACAGAAAGTTCTCATATCTGACAGTTTATAGAATAATGTTCCTCTTACGTTTGGCTTTCCACGAGGGTCATGCCTGGGTCCGGTCCTTTTCACCGCCTATTCAAGTTCACTGTTTAGCGTCATAACTATCCACACGATTACTTCATATGGCTATCCTGATGACACGCAGCTTTTGAAAATACGCAAGTGTTTAAACCTCGACTGGAAGATGTATTGACAGTGTCAAATGTATCGAGTAGTGTGTTCGTGATATACAAGCCTGGATGTCAACACGTAGATTGAAGTTAAACAAGGGAAAAACTGAAGTTATGGTCTTAGGGACAAAACAACAATGAGCTAAAATAACAAGCAAGCATATTTATATCGGAAGTAATCAGACCAAATTAGTTCACCACGTCCGCAGTCTTGGAGGCTGGCTAGACTCAAATCTGTCGATGTCTTTTCACATAAACCTAGTTTGCAATAGAGTCAATCATAACTTATATAATCTACGTCTTATTCTTAAATACTTGAATCAGAAAGCTTGTGAAACTTTGGTCCATTCTTTCGTCAGTTGTCATCTTGATTATGCTAACCTGATATTCTATGGAATGCCGCAGTACGTGTTCGATCAATTGCAGCGAGTACAGAATAATGCCGCACGACTAGTAAAAGGTTTGAGAAAAAATGACAGAATATCGCAATCTCTCGTTGAACTTCAATGGCTGCCTGTAAAGGCAAGAGTTTATTTAAAAGTAATTTTGCTAGTTTTTAAGACCTTGAATGACAAAGCAACAATGTATATTCACACCTACCAACAATCCCTGTTACAATTTTCGTAACGATAGTATTCACAATCTTTTTGTACCTCGTTCATTTAATACACTCAACTCTCACTGTTTGTGTGCCAAAACTCTGGAACTCAATTCTTTGACAACTAAAGTTAACCACTGATATCGGTATTTTTAAGCATGAACTAAAACCACATTTAGTCCAGTCAAAATAATGAAAAAAGTAGCCAAACCTCAAAAAAATGCAACACAAATCACTCATGCGATTTGGGTGGGGATACTGCCTAGTAACATATTAAAATAGACCTAAATCGGAAGATATAAAATTTGACATTTTCAGGGTTTTTATCATGAAATTTATGAGTAAACGGTAGAAGTATTGCCATGAACAGTGTGGGAGCTCATTGCCCTTTTTGCCGAGTATTGTGGTGTTTAAAATGGTAGCACCAACTGAGAAATAGTCGTAGGCTTACAATTTATTGTCATCATGTCATTTTTCAATTTTGTGTCTATTAAAGCATAAACTTTTACCATAACAAATAGGCCTTTCACATGAAATTTGCTATGAAAACGAATAAAAACGTAAGATAAACATGTAACATTACTATTTATGTGATCTGTACTCTGTTATTTATGCTGAATGACTTATTACTTCGAAACAAATGAAGAAAATGGAAGGATATAAAATTAGGTTTTCAAGATTATGTAATATTTGATTAATTGGCAAAAGTTTGCTTTACTGGAGCGCAGGACTTCTTTGTCTAGATTTGTCCTCTTCATTGTGGGAGCACCACATAAGCATTGTACAATATCAAGAATATGTTGTCCTCGTGTAATTACTTTTCAGTGTCATGTAAATAAAATCATACGTCGCTACCATAGCAACCAATCTTTAAGTGAAATTGGCTGTAAAATAAAAAAATATAACTAAAACCAGTCTCACACCTATTGTGTTAGAAATGTGGCCAGTGAAAGACTAAAGAGTCAAGAGAAATAACTTTAGAGGTAATAAATTTCAGTCGACATATATATGCCGGCCAAAAGTATGGCCTAGTGTACGGTATTCCACGAAGCATAATTCCTATCGAACAGTGCTTTCAGCCAGTCTCTATTGACAACGGCGAACATTGCACCAATCTATTTTCAATAGATTGTCGATCATAAATCTGCTTGTGTGCCGCTCGTGTGTTCAGGTCACGTCATAAACATTAAAACAATAACCCGTATATACTTTAACATCAACGAATCCGTTGGTTTCTTCTACTCAAATTAAATTGACGACACTTTTTTCAGTTTTGGTAATACTTTTACGTTTCAGCACATTTTGGCGCACTTCGGCGTAGTTTGGCGCCGTTGTGACAGGGGAACTGCATGCGAGTGAGCGAGACAACAATGTATTAATTTCGAATGAAAGAATATCGATCAACAACGTTCACTGCACTATTACAATGCCGTTCGCATCCGTTCTGTGTTATTTTTGCAGTTTACTGGAATTTTCATGGTTGATTTACGCCCAAATTTGGTATAAATTACAAGAACGTGACACGTATTTGGTCTGTACAATTTAAGAGACGCTAACCGATTAAAATGCGTCAATATGAGACCCTGAATTTGCATATGTTAACGCCGTAAGATCGCCATTTTATCTAGGGCAAGAGCAAAAATTCAGCGATCGGAAAAATAAAAATGCAAATAGAACAAGTTTCAATCAAGAATCACCGTGCCACTTTTCACTATCATAGGTTCAGAATTGAGAAATTTGAACGAGCGAGAATTGTGCTGTCTGTTCAGTATATTAAACGCCATTGTTTTCTATGAAAAATCGAGCTGATTAGACACATTGTGAAATGAAAAAAACACATCTGAAAAGAAACGTTGGTTTAATATTTTCATTTCGCTGTTATTTTTTATAATATTTGGTACGACACATCTCATGAAAGGTAACTACAACTCTGTGGTTTCTCTTTCATTTTTATGAAATGACGAGTTGAAAATCGTTTTGTTGTTAACTGTGTTTTTACCTAATTATGCATATGATTGTTATCGCTTATGTATCTTTTGAGTTCCAATGTGAAATTTTTCCCAAAATATTATAATTGTAAGGGCAGCATATACGGGAAATGGAACCTGTTACTCTTTCATCAATATTTAGCCGTTCAGCAAGGAAATGCGGCAAAATTTTCAACAGGACGCGGGAGGTAAAATTGACGCCCACTCGATGTATGTGTGGCGAAAAGTTGGGACGGTATTACCGTACAAAATGGGTCGCCTTAGGGCCGTAGTGCAATTGTTGACATCTTGTAACATATGAATTCCAGATTTTTTTAAAGTTTGTATACAGTATTTAGAGTGAGCTTTGAATGTATTTCACACTTTCTCTGCATAACCAGATGCACAGAGCTGTTGTACATAAAGAAGGAACAGCAGTAAATAATTTTAGTTTGTAATTAGAATTTTACCAGCCGTCATGTTGAGTGTTTATGAGCCTATGTTTGGCTAAATGAAAGTTTTGTTTTCCTTATTTGTGGGTAAAGCTTAATAATGAAGGCACAGTAGCTGCATCATGTGTGACAATTTTTCATGATTTTTATCCTTTATTTTAGCAACAGTTGCCCAGATTGTCAACATAGCATACATATAGGTCTAACAATCAGTATCATTCAATGTAAATAAATTGCAAATACATGAATTTGGGTTTGGACTGAAAGTTACCTTTTTGCGTACACATATGCAGGCTATTTTAACATGCCTAACACTTGGCATTGCAATGTACCCTTTACCCTTTCACCATCATGGTGGACCTCTACAGAGGAAAATAGGAGTCAAAAGGTTTAGAGAGTACATGACACTGTGGTAGACATTACAGAACAAAAATCGAGAAGTTGTATTTTCATTTATTATAGCTACTCCCCCTTAATGGAGAACTAATTTCAACTCTGTGTTTTGATGATTATTTAGGGATAAAAGTCTTTTTTCAGTAACAATACATAATATCAGCTCTGTAAAACCGTCCTTTACTAGTTTTCCTTGAAGTAGCTTCCAAAGTATTGAGTATAAATTTTGGTTTTTCCCTTTTACGATTAAATGACAGGTTTAGAAACTTGATCAAGGAAAATATCAATACCATTAGTATTAACAAACTACAATTACGCCTATACAAAAACAATGGCAGGAGCAAAAGTGAGCCTTTTTGCCTGTATCTTATGAGAAGCCTTTGAGATCTATTTTTATAAGTTGTTGTCAAAGCTGATGTGCACTGTGTCTGAAAGGACCTTTTCTTTTATCGTTGGAATCATAAAAGCACGGCCAATAAAGAAAAGAACTGCCCCTTGTTTACAATCATTTTACTCGTGAAAAACGCATTTTTATATGAAAACCTGTGACAGGAAGGAAGATAATTTAATGAATGAGAACGAAAAATATCTTGTTATTTCTCTCTTTCTAAAATGTGTCACTGTATCAATATATTGTTAATGTTGTATCCCATATAATGAGTTCTTATAGGGAAACAGTATAGGATAAGGTTTTTGTCATGCATTGTATATAAACTGCATGTTTCATAATGATGAGTACACTATGCAAAACAGACATTGAATGTGCATACATCAGGATATCTCTAATATGTATTTTTGATGTAATAAAGTTATGTGCAGAAAACTGTAACTAAATAATGCAATTCTTTGCTGGTATGATGCTTTGCAAACATATTTTTCATTTCCAAACTTCCAGATAGCTTTGATATTATCTCTTTTACCTTCAGGCGCGCCGAAAGAATGTGATGGAATGATGCAATTTCCGGCTGATACTGTGCATTTTATGTAAGTATGAGCCAGCGTCTTAATAGAAAAAAACATAGTGCCCCCATTGGGCATTTCAAAAAGATGGTGACGTACCAATCACTGAAGTAAAAAGCAGGGTGACCCCAATGAATGAACCACCTCCAGACTAAAGAAACTGACCAGTCCCTAAGTGTATAGCTGTTGTTTCACTTCTTGTCCATCATACAATATTACAAGAGCATTATCTTCAAAGCGTATTATATTTTTGGCATCAACCTTGTCAAATCCATATGTCCACTTGCGGAATTTCTCATTTGTTTGGATCTTTCTTTATTTTGCTTAACTTGTCTCCACTTTTCTGCCACCAATCATTGGACAGCATTAAGGTTCAATCTGTCACCTAAGCGGAAATACAAACAAGCAAACGTAAAATTGTAGAGTAGAGCTAACATCATCTGGCACAAGAGAAATCAAAAAGTCAGAAAGCCGCCATGAAACCAATCAAAGTTGGCATATTGATTAAAATAAATTAACACTATGTTCTAACCAAACAGATTTGTAAGATCGCCTACAGCAAATATCATTTCTGGGAGACATGAAACCGCAGAGAGGTTAGAAATAAAGAAATTAAACGTATTTCCAGAAACAGCTTTTCACAGCGTACAGTCAGTCAATAGTAATTGATTCTGTCGTCAAAGAATCCGGTCTCTCCTTTTTAAGGTAAGATGAATATTACAAAACTAACTGGTTTGGATACATAACAGCAGAGTGAATTTTGAAGGCACCTGACTTTGCTACCGAAACATCGTTAGGACAAATCACAAATATAAGACAGTTTTCGGGGACCGGGATCACACGACCAGGGTCAAAACACAATTGATTCACCAGTGACTCGCCATGTACATTTATTTCTTACAAAATGACTAAAATGATCCTCTAATTCACTACACCTTGTTACTAACAAGGGCATATCAAATGTGTGATGCTGCCTTCATTTCCTTTGTAATTATTTTTTTCCCCGAACACAATTGCCAGTTTTAAAATGGAGAATTAGTGAAATAAGGTTAAACGGTTTTCATTACTTAGAAATTGCCGAATACGAACTTAAAGGTACATATTTTTGGGTTTTAGATTGCCTGCGCCACGCTATGTTTTACCTAATAATTAGATAAATATATTTTTAAATAAATAAATAAATAAGTAAACAAATAAATAAATAAATAAATAAAGATAAATTGAAGGTACTCATTTTTGAGACTGAACCATATTTGTCACGCGGTTTTTTTCCACACACAAAATATAAAGTAAATAAAAAGATAATAAAGTAAACAAACACAAACAAATTAATAAATTAATTGATGATATACTGACAAAACAAAAGATCAGACGATTTTACAAAACTCTAAATTGTACAAATTATGCATAGATCACGTTTTATGTTGGAAGAGTCTATTAGTCATTATAGCTTCCTTTACTACAAACACAAAAAAATCATACTTCATATATTCCGACTTTGTTCATTTTTAGTATGTTGTTCAGCACTACCAAAAGAGCCAAAAATATACCGAAAACATCTGTGTTGTCAAACCTCAGATTGACTGGACTAATGTGTTTAAACAGTACTATACACTGAATAAACCAAATTCAATGTGCATTTTTTACTGATTGTGCTATTTTAGTCCCCACGGACACCGTCCAGGGTACTTACAGGTTTGGTCATGTCCGTGCGTCCGTGCGTCCGTCAGTCCACGCAGATATCTCAGAGTTGCCAGGAGCGATTTCATTCAAACTTTGTACAAGGATTACTTCATATATCATACATATGCACGTCAATTTGTTTGTGATACGATCCAATATGGCCGCCTGGCGGCCATTTTATTACGATTTTTCATGTACAGAGCCTTAAGACAGACATGTTTAAACTAATTGTATTCAAAGTTGGTACAAGGACATTGACCAATGTCATAGATATGCACGTCAATTTGTTTTGTGATACGATCCAATATGGCTGCCGTTAGGCCATATTGTTACGATTTGTTCATATACAGGGCCATAATTCAGGCATATCTCAGCACATCGACCTATTTCATACATATGCTTGTGAATTTGTTTCACTTCATGTAGCAGTATCATGTCAATTATTGAAGTTTTGTAATAAAGCTGATATGTCAAGAAATACTACATCAAATTTCATGAAACTTTGTACAGATGTTAAGCTCCAATTGCTTTAACAGTGAAAAAGACCTCTATCGGTGTCATTTTAATTACTTTGTATTGCAATGAACTTTCCTAATTAGAGTGATATATCTACAAATACAACGTCAAATTTTATGAAATTTGATGCCGATGCTGATCTCATAGTGTTTTTAATATGGTACCAGTGATAATCTGTTAGTGTTAGGATAGCATGCAAAAATGTTTTGCAACATCCTGTCCATTAATTCCTAGTTGACTCATTTAATGACCTTTAGGATGGTGGCCTACATTGGTTTTATGCTTTCATCACCATGGAACTCATTCTTGGCCATTGAGCGCCATCTGTATCAAAGTATTTTTCTCATAGTCCTAATTAACGAAGAGGACTCTATCCTCTCTGAGGACTTGTAATCAAAGTACCCATTAAAAAGTGGGGACTGTGTCATCAACGATGACTTTTTACCTACAGTTTTAGCTCAGTCTTCTAACATTGTATCTATTTTTATTTTTCGTTTTTGCCTGTGATTTTGAACTTGCAGACGTGTTTTTATTATGGTTTTATTATTAAAATTTGTTGCGATTTTGAATATCGATGAACAGAAAAGGCGCTCTAGAAAACTTTAAAATTTAAACTTTAATTTCAATGATCCGTGATGCATAATACTCGTTAGGCCTCTATTGGCCAACGATATCATTTAGACGTTGTATTATAAGTACAAGTGATGATTTCGTACTTATTAAAGAATAAAACAAAATGTGACTTACTTGTAAATTTTCGATATTGTAGCGAAAAGGTGGTATATACTGTCTAGAGCATATCTAGTCTCGGACAAAATGCAATCCCTTATACTGATATAGGGCTCAGCCAATGCTGTTGCTGAAGGAGTAAGGATTAGAAATTTTATTCACATGATACATGATTAGAAATAGTAAAGGATAAAATAGAATAATTTTTTTCTGGCTTTATACGTTTGTACGACCACTATGCCAACTTCACCGCAGCGTTCAACGTTTCACACAATTATACAAATAAACACACTTAGTTTGGGCTTACTATATATTTAAGGCGCATACCACAATATCCCTCGGAAGTTAGACATTCTGCTTATGTTGAGGGCACTCTGAACATCCACTATCACAAAAAAGGCATATTATTTTTATAATTTGACAGACTGTGTGAACAGCTTTGAATTTAAACTTGCATTTTGAGCAGGTGACAAGAGTTACGCAATGTTTTATCGGGAATAGATTCAATTTTGTTGTTTGTTCAGTGGAAGATTTCCAAGCCGCTTCATGCAAACTTTTCAACTGAATGTAAGAGTTCCCGAGGAGGACAGTAAATAAATCAAGTGTTCAACTATTCTGTGACCTTTGGCAGCAATAAATGTTCTTTTTTAAGGCTAGCTCATTTTTGTATAATGTCAGATTTTACAATGCACTTCTCAAAGGATTGTTAATTTCAATGACCCGTGATACCCCATATTCGCTAGGCCTCTGTTGACTCCCGGTATCATTTAGCTGTTGTATTGTCATTGCAAGTGACGACTTAAAGGTTATTTCAGAACAATATCGATTTAGATAACTTGTAAATTGTCGATATTGCAGCAAAAGGCGTTATTTGCTGTCTAAAACATATCTAGTATCATACAAAAGGCAAGTGCGTATCTTGGCATGGTTTTTGACTTTTTCGCTACTTGACAACTACAAACAATGATTATTTTCTGCGTTTTCCGGAGCTTTTTAGAGTTCAAACTTATACACTATTATAACTAATAACGGCACTGAATGTTGACATGTTATTTATTTATTTGCATGGCACAGGCGTGAAAGATCATCGAACATAAATATAACTCAAAATTGAGACGTTGCTTCTTAGGTGGAGGGCATCGTGAACATCCATTATCACAACAAATCATAGTATTAGGAGAATTTGCCAAATTGCGGCGTTTTGAACAGGTTTTGACATGATTGAGTAATGTTTCAACACGAATAGCCACACGTTTCTTTGTTTAAATTTCGATAAGATTTCTGTATAGAGCGTTGTTCTCACAAATCATTTAATCCTCATGCAAACATTCCTATTATATTATATCATGCTACCATGCGCCATTCTGATTGGACGAGAGCTCATTCCACCGATACTGAAATATTAATTCAGCACTGGTAGCGATGGTAAAACGGCCCCCTAAACCAGCATTTTCGAAAAGTGCCCGATCGGTGCATTTGAACGTACCTATCTAAACCATAGACCCTCGAGAAAAACAGAAACGGTTGACTTAGTGTCAAAGACAGAAGACCGAATTTTGATACTTGGGGACAATAAGTTGGGATCGATGACGAAAGATATCTCTGAAGCAGCACATTTTGGGTGTGATGCACAGAAATATTAGGGCGACAGCGCACCGTGCACTTTGCTTGATATTGCGGGAGTCGAGACGCGATTTACCCTACCGCTCTTTAAAATGAAGATAGTGTTCGTTCATACACAAATAAATTGACACTTCCTCACAGTAACGTTATGTAAGATATTCTTTACCAAAAGTTTGGGCTGTAACGGGTGTCCTAACGATGTAGACCAAGAAGTTCAAAATAACAATGGGATGACTCCTTGCGACTGCGACGAAAGTTGACATCAAATGCAACGAGCAGTGTCAGGGTCCAGCTCTCGCTGCGTCGGGCAACACACTCTGCACAACTGTTCATCACAGTTGCAGTCATCGCAAGTCTGAATTCTTTCAAACCTGCTTGTTTTCTGGTATAATTAACGTCAAAATTATCCATCAAAAATAGATCCTGTAATTACACTGTGCCACCTCTGAATGTCGCAACGGTCGACGTATACTGTATAGGCGTGTGCGGTACAGAATGAGACAAATCTATTTTTAGTATGCCAAAAGAGCCAGGCCTATTGTTCTTATGTAAATTTGCGAAAAAAGTTGTTACTTTTTTCTTTTGATTTTAACTCTTGACACATTTTCTGTGTGACTGCAGTAGGTATTTGTGACAAGTATAATGTTCGTGTTGCATGCATATAAAATGCAATGTCGATATGAATGTATTGCGTATCGTAGGATACTGTGTGCCTGTACGTAATCCCTACTTATTAAAATGCCCGGTCTCGGGCGCTGAATTTCCGACGTTCGATCTCTCGGACGTTCGTTTTCTGTATTTGGGGCATAGAGTGATGAAAATACCCAAGTAAGACAACAAAGACACGCAAGTTGATATAATATAATACAATGTAGCAATAACCCCCTTCGCAGTCGGGTATACACTCGATTTTGGTACAATTCGCTCGATATAGCACTCGCCTATCGGCTCTTGCTATATGTCGCGCATTGTACCAAAATCTCGTGTATACCCGACTGCGAAGGGGGTTATTGTTTAATTAAACGTAAGAGTTGCCAAGGAGGATGGTGCATATATCGCGAATTAAACTGTTCCTGACCTTTGGCCGCAATAAATGGTGTTTTTTAAAAGTCGAACCCATTTGTTATATGAACAATTAAGATTTTACCAAGTACATCTCAAATCGTGTGTTAATCGGATGATCCGAGATACACCGTACTCGCTAGGACTGTGTTGACTTGCGATATCATTTAGCTGTTATATTGAAATTACAAATAACGACTTACAAAAGAAAAATCTAAATTTGCGTTACTTGTAAATTATCGATATTGCGACGAAAAGGTGGTACATGCTGTCTATAACATATCTAGCGTCATACAAAATGCCGGTCCGAATACTTACAGGACTTTTGATGTTTTGCAATGGGACTGAGAACTACAAAGGACGACTGTTTTCTGCGTTGCCGGAGTTTCTAAGTAAAATTATTTACATAATTTACCACATTGTGTGAAAAGCATGTGAATTAATATGTGAAAAGTATTTTAATTAAAACCGGCGTTTTGAGCAGGTTTTGACGGGCATCACACAATATTCCAACATGAATAGCTTCACTTTTCTTGATTGTTTGTTTGTTTGTTTGTTTATTAAACTTCTAGACAAAGTGTTTTTCTCACCGATCATCGACTGGTAAGTATTTTGAAACATCATGTAAACATTGCGATTGAACGTAAGGAGCTCCTGAGAAGGATGGTGCTTAAATATTCCATGACATTTGACCGCAACACGTGGTTTTTAAAGGTGGCTCATTTTTTTATTACAATGCACATCACAAACTAAACGTTGAACCTTATAACAGTTGTTGTGATAAACACACTTACTTGGACATGATATCTATTTTAATCGCACGCCGCAGGCGTGAAAGGTCATCGGGTATCGTAATGAGATATTGCTTCTTGTGCGGTCGTAAATCAGCTGCTGTTTCATCAATGTTAAGCAACATTTTATGAATCGAACTTTGCTTGTTTACCGAATAACGGCGACTTGTCTCGTATTCAGACAGTGGCGTCTAATTGTTTGTTAAATAAACATTAAAGTAAGTGCCATTTGTTTGAAATGTAAGATGGGTGACTATGCAAAGTACTGTAATTTCCTTTATTAGTGAATATATTATTAATTAACAGTGAGTAGACAAGCGATGTTATAACAAAAGTCTTTGTTTGAAATACATCTTGTACACTGCAAATTTTTCTGGTTTGCCGGCCTGCTAAATTCAAGCCAAAAATAAACCGGCTTGTTTGTCAGTAAACGGATTGTTTCGAGTTGTGAATTTTGGCTTATATTTGGCTTTCTGGCATGCCAAGTCTGGTTTCTGTGCATGCCAGTTTGGGTTTTGATACGGCATATATACATGCCAAGTACAGATCACTTCAGCTTGCCAGTAAGCCAGTCAGTACTAAAGAATGGTTTACAGGCAATCCACTTTTATATGAACTAGGCTTGCTAGCAAGCCATGTTTAAGATACTGTGGCTTGCCCATATACCAGATAATGCTGAACAGTAGCTTATTTTTAAACCAATACCACACTTCCATGGATCAATAGTAAGCCAATTCTGGTTCCATCTGGTTTGAAGATAAGTCAATATTACTGCAATGTGGCTTACAAACAAACCAATTTCTGACTAATTCTGGTTTACAGGCAAACCACTGTAAGGATTCCTCTGGTTTACCAACAAGCCATTACAAG
>LD350034.1:132808-163611 GCA_001465055.1 Ptychodera flava | reverse complement strand
TTTGCGATCAACACTATTTCAGTATTGTCAATTAATTCCTTCAAATTATTGTTTTGATATTTATGTACCCGCATACTTGAAGCAAGTTCATATCTTATGTTCAATTAAAAACATCCAAAAATTGTACAGTACGACAAAATTAAAGCTAATCAATCTGTCGCACTGAATGCAGGCATTGATGCGCACCGTCCTCGCTGTTATCAATGTAGTGACGTGATGTACGATTCTGGTTTAGATATTAACCAGTGACTGTCATGACAATGGCTTGAAAACAGGCCGATTAATTTCAAGTGCATGGATGGTTTAAACTTAAACCATGCTCACAAAGTTGCCACTTGTGGTTGGTTTAAAGATGAGCCAATGAATTTGTCGGTATATAAGCAAACCAACGATGCCAGTGGCTCAAATTTAAACCAATGAGATTAGACTATGAAAGGCTTAAAATGAAGCCATTCGGCTTAAATTTATGCCATGACGGGCTTTATAATAAGCCACCCATGTATTGGTATGAATACATGCCATTCATACTCTTTGTGGTGGCGTGACTGCAAACCAAAAAATCCTAGTGGATTGCGGGCAAACCGAAATATTTCAAAATGGTTCACCCGCAAGCCACATACAAACCAAGTGGTTATATTTCAAGCCAGAAGAATTTGCAATGTAGCAAACAATGGTTCCTTTAAAATGTTGTCATTGTCACATTGCTTTATGTCGAATGTTAACATTCTGAAATCAATGAGAAGATAGAAATGAATCATTGGTATTTCTTTTCACTGCATATTTCCAAATCATTTCTTCACAAAGGAGTCTCACGTGTAGAAAGAAAAAAGGTTGCTGACCAAAGTATAAGCAGAGTAGTGTATTTATCAAAATAAGCATTATCGTGTTTTAGTATCTGATTATATATTAGAAAGTAAGATTCAACAGGATTAATACCTCATTGGTACTCCACTCAGATATCGTCGCCTGAATGCAAATATCAAAAACGGTAGATAGGATGTCGATGAACATTATTAACCTAAACAATACAATGCTACCAACTGGAACACATGACACACAATGTCTAGACATTTATCTTCGTTTTATTCGCTAAGCTTTCCATGACTCTACTATTGCGATGCAATTGTGAAGGTATGCACTGCAAGATCCAAGTCGTGAAGTTTTATAGACTTTATTCTCGTTACATATTGAAATGTAGTGCGTGTAGCGGAGGCTTGGCAAGGAAATGTCAAGTATGTTACACTTGACTTTATTTTGACAACATATCAGGGATACTGAAAGAACAAATTCTATGGAATGCTTTATTTAATATGAACTTCTACATATTAAGCTTCAATTTGTGGCGTTAGTTGAGCTTCGCTAAACCTCGCTAGACTTGTTCTACTTTGCATTCACCTTCCAACTTTGCATCTTGATTTAGATGTGTGATAGCGCTGACAGTGACTTGCCCTTCATTCTCTCTCGATATTTCTGCCCTATGAATTTTAATTGATACTTTTTGTGAGTCTGCGCAGAGAAATCGTTGTATTAAATTTTGCTAGTTTTAAAAATTGAATCAAATTTCCGACGTCGTACACGAATTTTGTTTCTGATAGCCTTGTATATCATTTACTAGTCTCACAATTGATCATCACCGTTCGCTCGACATCGTGGTCATAAACAACTTCAAAGTCCATTCAAAAGGCCCTGTTTTGATTATGCCTCGGACGATAAAGTTGTTGTAGGCAGAACAAATAACTTCAAATAATTGAATTTATTTAAAATGTATTGTGTTGAAATTTACACTGTTGCGATGTCAAAATTCAAAAGGCCCCATCCGTGGAAAGTTTAAGTGTATGTCCCGCATAAATTCAATGTTAATTTTGCTTAAAATGAGCCATGCGATATGATTTTGCCATCCCTACTTTATCAAATAAATGCATCACCCCAAGGAAACGACGCGGTTAAATATTATAAAAATGCAATATGTTGTGCGACTTTGAAGTTGGCTGCAATTCGGGTCGTTTCGGAATTCGTGGGCATTGCCACCGGAAATGACGTAATTAATTGAACCTACGAGTGAGTGTGTTTACCTCGGCCATAGCGAATGCTTACCGCTGTGGCTTCAACATAGTGAGAAGTTACGCTTTTTGTGGCTGAAGTAACCACAGCCATTGCCAGTTTGTTGCATTTTAGGATGCCGTATTA
This sequence comes from Ptychodera flava, assembly GCA_001465055.1. Lineage (NCBI taxonomy): Eukaryota > Metazoa > Hemichordata > Enteropneusta > Ptychoderidae > Ptychodera > Ptychodera flava. Next base: position 161,424 of record LD350034.1, on the reverse strand, counting down.
GCCGCATTTGCCAAAATTACAACGGAAAAGAGGCATTCAGACAAGCGCTTTCTGCGGTGCACATTTTCGACTGCCGTGACTTCGCGTCGAATACACACGCTTCGGAAACCTGATATACGGTAAGACAAACTTTAATTACTGGAGTTACTACACCGATTATGTAATCGCAATGCCGTACCAGTACGACCATTGTCACCAGAAAGCGTTCGTGTGTATCATCATCAACTGTGAACAAGAGCGAGACCAGCAGCAAGACTGCCACAGGTTGCCAACACATGTCGAGGGGATGCAGGGACCCGCAGAGAAGTATGGCCGTGTTTACATCCACCAAGACTGAAAGCCGATTCAGCTGCTTTACGAAAATGATTGTAAATAAAAAAATACAAGTAATACATCTCATGTATGTGTGACTCTATAATTAGTAACATTAGGAGATATCTAACTTATTCCTAACAAGTTTACGTAGTGATTGACTGACTCTTTGCGAGACTGAACGATAGGTTGTGTATAATCACAGAGAAACATAGCCAGAGTGGCAACGCTTGCATGCCTTTTGTTCCATGGTCGTCTCGGTGGACTATTGGCTTTTCATATTATAATGAGCTTCAAAGGTGTTAAACTTTTTTGAGGCTTTGTTTGTGGTTGATAATTACACGAGATTATGCAAAACATACGACGAGATGGCATCGTACTGCCAGTCGCGTAGCAACCATAGTTACTTTGTGAGCTCTCAGGCCAGATACACTGCTTCACGCAAATTAAAACATAACACGCCAGCAGTTTCATAAACATGTCCTTTCTTGACTCACGTGTAAAAGACTGTATGACTGACCGTACACCATTGAGTAAAACCAGACAGTATCGATAAAAGACTTTCAAATTTGGTTCAAACACACTCATTATATATTCATAAAAATATGAGAGGAATTTTTAAAACGGTAAAACCCACTTTCCTAAAGCTCAAAACACTCCCGTTTTCGCCAGCACATCAATTCCGATCAGCACCACACGACAACAACAACACAAACTTTGTCGAACATACTTTCGCTTAACAATTGGTGAAAATCCGAAAATTACCGAAGTGTGCATGGTAGGCACTCTTCGGAAAAGAGAGCCAAGAGCTTCGTGAGGCGAGGCAAACATGGATTGCTTACGTAACCGCTTCACGCCTTAAACAATAGCCGTTGCCACTCTGTCTATGTTTCTCTGTGGTATAATACAGCATGGCACTGCCAGTAACAGTGAAACAACGTGTAGCTAAGAAGTTTGATACTGTTGACGAAGCAGTCGCATTGTCGTCATCTTTTGCCTTCTGCCCGACTAAGTCTCCCCTAAAATATTTTAGCTTCTTTGAGAATTTCGCAGTCATGAAACAATGAACACTGTGCTTTATATCGCTGACAATTAATCAAGAAAAAAGCTGCGGAAGCGTAGTTGATAACTCCGTCACAGAAATGGCCAGCTGAGCCGCCCGGCCTCGGGTGCCACTCTGCTCGATATTTACATCATGTCAATTTTAATTTATCTCTTCCCGAGAATTCGGCAAGACATGTCTTCACGGTCACATGTTTTTAAACGTGCCAAACTTCATGTGAGGTTTTATAACGCCACACTGAAGATTTTGCGACGATAATACTACTTTGGTTTTTATGCTAACATGACCCTCAGCCTGTTCTACTTCCAGCTGTTGATCGGAAAATTGTGCGTTAAATGGTGGACAATTTTCAACTTGATCTCCACTACATTTATCTACAAACGTCATGGTGTAATTCAAATTTTTGTATACAGATTGTGAACGAGGCAATTTATGTTGAGAAGAAATAATGAGATGGGATGGCAACTCCATAATTTTATTCATATTTTTGTAGCTTAGGGCCGGTTGTGTGTACGGTAGTGCACTGGTGTGTTTAACTGTGGCCACGATGGGCTCGTCATAGACGGTCAACAAGAGTTCGAATTCCGCTATTGTTCTCGTTTAGGTTAAGTTCCCGACTGTTAAAATTTGCAGACCTGTAAATTCTGAACATCTTTGTCACATCTTCTGTGACGATGACATTCTCAGTTGCACTGCTTTCACTCATAAAATTATCACTATCTCCATAGTCAATGCACGAAGTCACCATCGCGCGTTTTATTAGTGACGTCACAGCTACTTACGCCAAAACTGGCGAGCTCGGCAATTTCCGGAAAATGTCGCCATGATTGACGTCAAAACGTGCAACTTTTCCGGTGTTTTCGTCGAAATAACACAATACAACTGTCTAAAAACCGCTCAAATAAGCTTCAGTTTGTGTGTAAATGTTTGTTTTATTAATACCAATTTCATTGACAACCAAAACTAGAGTATACGCCTCAAGTCAAACAAAAAATGCCTCAAAGTGTAGTGGGACTCACACTTTAAACACACAACAGGGGCGTATTTGTAATTTTTAGCATTCCTTCTATATGCCCTTTTCCATTTTCTTGTTCGATCCTGAAGATAAGACTTAACTGATTTGCATTCACTTTGTAAATGCTGTTTCTGTAATATGTTATGTGCATTATAATTGACAGCAATGAAATTTATGTCTAGGTTTTGAGTTATCAGTATCAATCTAACCTAACATTAAGACCGCTAATTTGCAACACGTTAACCCATTTCTCTCAGTACATGTCCAATTATCCAAATAAAAGAAGATTGAATCGGACAACCAATAATTATATTGATAACAAGTAGATTTAAATGAGTAGATCATGCCACCGACTGTCTATCATTTTTTGTTATATTTTACAGTGTCGACCACTCCCTATGTTTGCTTTGCAAAGATATCAGAGATTTACTCTGTTGTTGGCCGGTCTTTGGCCCTTAACACGATAATCACAGAATAAAGAACGGTAGAAAAGTCATCGTTTCTGTGTTTCATAATGAGCAGATTGACTGAAGGGAGTTAGCTCTCTAACTAAAACTATTATGTGAGACGGAATGAATCACTTTATTTTCTTCAAAGGGCAAACATGCTGACCATTACTTAAACTTTTTGATGCTTAGCCCGCATACGAAGGATCGATATTAACATTCATAACAAAAGTTTAAAGCGCCAATTCCCAAAGAGTCACACAAAAGCAAATCGTTTCAAAGTATTGAAGTTTGTTAAGAAGAACATCAACTATTTACACACTTTAAGAAGCTTTCTAAGGTCTTCAAACTACTAGACTGAGTACTAATACTCCAAATTAAGTAGTTACTCAAAAAGTACCAAGTGCAAATCTACTACAGATACAATTAAAATCGGTCTACCGAAGTGCCATTCTTTATCCAACTAAAAACTATTCCTTCATTGAGAAGGGCTTCTTGAACAATGTATATCTACTGTAAAGTGTGCTATTCACTGCGTATGTCTCCATTTACATGAAAATGTTTAAAGTATAGGTGACTACCGATGGCTATTGAAATGTTTATGTGCAAGCTAATTCCATCTATATTCCTGCATAACATTAGTAAGAGCCATGGTGCGATCGAGAAGCGATTATATTCAAAATATTCAAACGTAAGAATAAAAATAGCGTCAATGATGACACTGTTGCTCCTCAGGGCATTTAGCAGCAGGGATGCAAGGAGAGAGGTGTTGGGAATGTTGCTGAGCAAGGTGCTAAGAAAGGGTTGAAATGTGAATCGAAGCTGTAATAAAACTCATTGTTTCTTTAGCAGTGAGCGTGTAGCTTGGTAAACTTGCAGTCTCGTACACCAAGGCAAAACGTTAAACACATGTCAGTATACACGTACAGAAGGGATTTGCCCTAAATTTAGGTGTGTGTCTTATTACGGTAGAGATGTTACGCAAACCCACTTTCTTTCGCAAGAACTACTACAGCAGCGGCAATAATAACAGAATAGGGTAGGGGTTTCAAAGGTCATCGAGACTATCACTAATTACAAGACATACATTCTTAATCTGACATTTAGAAAATGCTTGGCCTAAAAAACGCTGTGTGATCCTAGGTCCTACCAGTATGTGTCCAGTTTCATTTTTAGCATTTCTACTGTTGCGCTATAGATCCACTTTATTTTGACAAGAACCACTTTTTCACAAAATCATCATATTTTGTCCCATAGGATATTGTCACCCGTACGTTTGTCACAAATTTTTAATGAAAACTTATTATGAGAACGTCCTGAGATTCAGGAGAGACAGCATTCTTCTTACGATTAATCTAGTTTTATTTATGTGGTACCTCTAATCACTCATAGGGCATTTTATCAATCATCAGATGTTGCTAAAAGTGTTATACCGCGAAAACATTTCCTAATATTTCACATTGCAATATCAATTTTTCATTATCATATACCTAGATTCACGTACCCATGTAAACCTATGGGAAAAGGCGCTCTTACAGGTGTGTAATAAGTTGCCGTATCACGCCCAGGCACACTTTGCCCAAATAAGGTAGTGTGCGCGCTTTTTCGAACTTGTTCGTTGTCGTTGCTACGCGCGTTGCTATCCATGTACATTCCATTCGAAAGCACGTCAGCGCGAGATTCGAACCCGTTTCTATGCGCTTCGCTCGTAGTTTTGAAGCAAATTGTAGACAGTTCGAATCTTATTCTGATCAAAATTGGTTTAAAACAAGTGCTTGATAGTCTCCTCTCAATGTTTTGCTGAGAAAGTGTATTTTAACGAGCAGGATCAACTACTCATCTGTACTCATTCTGTAGTGACATTGGCGTTCGCATAGAACAAGCTCGTGACGCGTTCCACAGCAGAACAAATGACAACATCGTATACATATTAATCCGCAGAGTTGCGTGGCTCATGTTTTTTTTTAATTATCGCTCATAACTTTATCAAAATTTTATTGATAAATACTGAAACATATCACAACCGTTCAATAAGGTATGTGATAAAACCTTTACGGCCCAGATACGGGTTTTAGTGGACCTCGGTCGTACGGCGTACGGGCCCTCGCACGCTCGGGCCCTTCCGCCGTACAACCTCGGTCCGCAAAACCCGTATCTGGGCCGTAAAGATTATTAGTGTATACAGTGAGGTAAGAACATGAGAACAGTACTGGAAGTTGGTATGAAGACTTGCCCTGTTGATCTGCCTGCACTCTCTCTCCTCCCCTCCCTCTCTGTTGATCTACTTGCATTCCCCTTCTCTGTCTCTCACCAACTCTCTTTCTGTGTGATTGTCTGTCTATCTGTCTGTCTGTCTATGTCTCTGTCTCTCTCAGTCTCTCTGTCGCTCTGACTCTCGTTAAAATCTCATTAAAATTGTTTCAGAAAGCCTGTCACGGTCTATTAAAGCCTTCATGCAACTAAATGTCATATAGCGTTAATTGTGAAGAGACATGATATAAAATATTATTGCCTGAATAATTGGGTTTACTTGATTACGTTAAGGTGAGGCTCGAGAAATTTCTATGAATATGCAAATTTGCACTAATAAATATGCATGTTTCCACAAGCGTGCGCGCTCAGCATGATTCAACTGGATGCAGATGTGTATGTGGTGTGCAAGTGTAGCCTTCGAGGCTTCAGCTCACGTGGGCAAAAGACCCAACCGGGAGATTTGGAACGGCTATTTATGTCAGCCAACTTCCACCATTTCGGTCTTTAGCATATCAAGAGCCAACGAAGACGTATACATATTGAAATGAACGCAGTTTGACGAAGGATGTTGTGGCTACACCATCATGGTTGCCGCCCGGGGTCGCCGCCATCAGCACATGTTGATATCTGATGTGGCCCTCAACTTGTCTTTGCCATCATATATCAAGGACAGACTGAGGTGTTTTTGCAACAACTGGTTGTCACTACTCAACAAATGTAAAAAAATACTGTCAGACACAAAAGCAAGAGTAAATATTTTCTCGATCTCCAGAACTGCTCTCGCACCGACGCGATTGCTGAATGCGTGCTGAAATGGACGCGACTGCCTCATTACTAGGATACAGTCATCTGTCTCCACCCATAAAGCATTGTATATGGTCCCTAGATGGGCTTCCCCAGGGACCTACATAGGGATTCCCTGGGCCGGCTAGAGATCCCAAATTACAAAAAGAAAAATGCCAAAATCCAGCCGCTAAACTTGTTATTCTTTTAAAATCGCTGATTTGAATATTATATTGACATGTTTGCTAATATTATGCTGACAATTCTTTATCCAAGAAAGCAAGTGCAGGCACAGTTTGACCCCAATTACGCTCGTACTGGAGGTCGTCCGTCAAGGGTCAGCTGAGATTTTGTGGCAATTCATTTACACAGGGGCGAAATTTCTTACAGTATAGGTCGCACTAGTGATGGAAAGTGGGGTCAACGCGGACAATGTGGTTATTTACAGGATATGGGGGAGTCTACCGGCTGGATTCGGTGCTCGAACAGAAAATGCCACTTTCGAACCAAAAATACTGTTATTTAGTGAAATTAATAATTATTTGGGGTTATTTATTGACATAATACTATTTTGCGGAGTCGTTTTTTATAAAATACATATACAAAGTTTGACTAAAACGGAAGGATGTGCCGATTTAGCCAGAAAACCCGAAACGCCATCGTCGGTAGAGGGCGCCCTTGCGGGAGCGGTGCCTCAACATACATAAGTATGTGCCCTTGCAGTTGGAGACAATTTGCCCTCCTTGCGTTTGGCAAATCGTCACCTGCTCTCGATCACATAAACCCATGTATTTATGGTCTATGTTTTAAAGTTTAAATTGAAAAATGGCCACTAGGTCATGTGATCATTGTTGTGATCATGTGACAAAAATGGTCATGTGACAAAAAATTATGTGCTTGGAGTTTTACCAATGTGCCAAATTTGAAGTCTCTAGGTGCAACAGCCTTCGCTTGGCAGTTGTATTTGGAGGACGGCAGAAGAAAAAGAATATTATAAGTAATAATATAACAAATAATAGTAATTAATATAAGTATTATATAGAAATGAAAACGCGAATAATAATATCGTTAAATTTACGTGAGTACTTCACCATAAGGGTATTTTGGGTCGAAAACACGAAATACGATATCAATTTCACTGACCCATGATCCATGATAACCATGTTAGAGGTTGAAAATTTCAGTTTTTCTAATATCCCATGAATTGATTGATATGAAAATTATCTAGTGGGGGAGTTCGGGTCAGTGAACACAATAATCAGACTTATTTTAATGTTTCAAGTTGCCATGATAACTATTTTGGGATTAAAAATGTTACTTTTTCCCAAATTCCTATTAAAAAGCTATTGATTGATGTAAAAATTGATCATAAGGGTTGTTTCTGGTTAGCACACACACAAAAAAATCACACTCATTTTAATGTAAGATGTTTCCATGGCAACCATTCAAGAGTTAAAATTACCAGTTTTTCAAAGATTCTACCTAAAATCCAGTAATCAACAGAATGTGTTATATCAAAGGCATATTTTGGGTGAGAAAGACATAATATGATATCCATTTTTACTGCCCTGTGTTTCCATAGTAACCTATTTGCGTTTAAAATATCAATTTTTTTTCCAATGTCCATAAAAGTAATTCCAGTTACTATGCAAATGCTCTCTTAAGTATGTTTTTCACAGCATGAATCCATGTTTATTTTTGTTTTATGTTGCCATGGTAATACTCTGCAAAATGCGTGATATGCAACAATATATACACATAAACGGATTCTGTACATGTGTCAAATACGTTAAGTATACACGTACGTATACTATTAAAATGCTAAACTACAGTGTACACTTAGTGTGAAAAGATCTGCTTTACGTATACTCATTATCTGCATAGACATATGCTGCGCATATCAACGTACTGGAATGTTCCATATACAAAGGTATACATTGCGTATGCAATGTATATTGTGTTCTATACGTTAATATACGTAAATATGCTAAGCACATATCGAGCATTTTGTCCAGTGTAACTATTTTAGTAACCTCAGAGTTTTTATTTCAAACATAATTCACTGTTTTGTATTTATTTTATTGATTTCCAAGTAATAACTCTTAAAATGTGTTCTATAATAATAATTAATATAAGTATTATACAGAAATAATAATGCGAATAATAATAGGTTCAATTTCCATGAAAATTTCACCATAAGGGTATTTTGGGTCGAAAAGACCAAATATGATATCGATTTTACTGCCCCATGTTTCCATGGTAACCATTTTAGGGGATGAAAATTTCAATTTTTCTAATATCCCATGAAAAGTCACTTTGATTGATATGAAAATTATCTAGTGGGTGAGTTCGGGTCAGAGAAGACAAAAACCATACTTATTTTAATGTTTCAAGTTGCCATGGTAACTATTTTGGCATTGAAAATGTTACTTTTTCCCTAATTCCTATTAAAATGTATTGGTCATAAATCCCGGTATTTTGGGAATAATTTTATTATTATACACCTTTTTTAATCCAATTTTACCACGAAAAAATCAAAATTAAAGCTTTTTTGGGGATGCCTGTCCCGCACTGCACTGAGCGATCGCGAGCAAACTGAGAACGCTAAGCGCACAGAACGAAATTTCAAACCGGCGCAGCGCAGTGTACGTTTTTGAAATTGTAGTTCGGCAGCATAATTTCAACCGAATTCACAGGCTTTTGATTCAATACTACTGACGTTGTGAAGTAGCGAAGGTTTGGAAGTATTTCCCTGCATTGACGTAATGGTGTTTTGAGGTCAAAGGTCAAATAGCGTCCAATAACACCAAAAGTTATTGTACTCCGCGTCAAAGTTATTGGACTCTGCGTCGCGTCCTCTGATACCAAAATTTACTGTACGAAGAAAACTCCATAGATTGCAGACGCAGATGCATAATAATAAAGATAATGTATATTGGGGCCATTGTGGTCAAAATTATGTTTTCCGTTAATTTTAGTGTGTTAGAATTAATTTTATATAGACCAGAAATAATTTTTCAAGCATGTTTAATTTTGTTTCATGCAGTCATGTCAAATAAGTGTTATATAGTATATTACTTACTTATTATGCATTCATCGAATCAAGTTTATGCCCTCAAATTAATATTATGTGCTAAAATTAATTCTACTAGTATCTCAAATTAATTTTATGAACCCAATTCCCCTTATCATCCTATGTACCATTATTTATCACAAGCAGTAACAGTAGCACAGTTTTTTTTAACACTTGATTCACTGGTACTTATTTATTATATGGATTTACAATTAATGATTTCTTTGCCTCATTCCAGGAAGAATAATGAAGACAAATTATTTCTGATTGTTTACCTATAGTAAAATTATGACCATGTAGTGGTGCATTATTTTAGTATGACCTGGCGTGACCCCATAAACTCTATGATTAGCTAGATCCCTTTCCATGGTAGCAACGGCTAAATTTGAACATGGTGCCTGTATACCTTTAAACACTTTTTTAAATCCAGCAGGTCAAGACAAGGGGGAAATATTACAAGATAAATGTTTCACGTTTAATACTGCATGCCCTACTTGACATAATATAGGGCCCTCGCTTGTGCGAACGTCGTAGGAAACACTTATTGCAACAATTCACCCTAAATATAAAGAATCGGCTGTCAATTAAACTGCGGTTGCTAACCAACCGGAGGTAAACAGTGAGACTAAACGTGCCAAGAAATACGAACGCAATAGACTAATCGTTTTGGCGTGTGTGCCAACTCACAATTATAGAAAACAGCAAAGATTAGTCATTTTGGCGTTTGCCGACAAATCAGCTAACAAAAAACAGGAAACCGCAAAACCGCAAAAAGTGTTAAAGAAATGTAAATAGCTATGGAATAGTTTCTATAAAAATCTCTACATATGTATACAACCTGGGGAATAAGATTTTGACCTGTAGCACAATGCACAATCGAATAGCCAGTATTATTGTAAAAGGCGATAGTCATATTGTATCAAACTATTGACAGGCGACAAAAATAATTAATCTTTCCACCTTTCAGCTTGGTGAAATACGCATTTATTCGCCAAAGGCCTGTGGATTTGCTTATTTTTGCACAAGTGCTACATGGACATAGGGAAATGTTCGACTCACCCTCTGGATTGTTGAGAATATAACTGACTGTTTAGTGAATCCGCCATGATGAGAGTTCTCGAATCCAAAACTGTAGCCGTGCTCGAATACAAATGTCTTCTCATTAAATTACGTCATTGTATACAAAAGTTAGCATTCCAAAGTCTGTCACCCTGTTTTTTCGAAGTTTGGAGAAGGGCGGCATTTCTATCTGAATGATTGAACGACGTGAAACACAAAATTCCATCGCACATGTTCCGGCAATATGTACAGTAGAAATACGCTGCAGTTACGTAAGCTTATAAGCTTATACTCCACAAAATGGCCACAGGCGGCGTGAACTTTCTGAAAGGATTTTCATAAACGTCCTGCTTGGTACCTTAACACTCACATTTGATGTCCCGAAAAGTATTCTCTGCAGTAATTCCAGTTTCTGTCAATATTCAACTGTTCAACGACACGATAGCACGAGCATTACTGACACGCGCACAAAGACTGACATTGCGCATGCTCTCTCAAGGGCGTGCGCGTGAATTGCGCGTGTTCCAACAGTGAAGAACGCAAATCGCAGGATCTCTGCCTAGACTACTCTGGCAGGGCGAAACAAGGGAGATGCAAAAAAAATGTTTATTCTGCAATGCCAATATGACGCTTACGAGGTTTGGTGGTCGCAGAAAAGAAATTTCACTGCACACAGAGAGAGAGAGAGAGAGAGAGAGAGAGAGAGAGAGAGAGAGAGTTATGTGGAAATCTTTTTCATTGTCGTGAATTTAGATGGATGAAAACTAAAAACAAAATTAAATTGAACTGATTGAACGTGTATCCATAAAGTTCGCACAAAAGTAAAAAAGTCTAGGCCTGCTGGTATCGCTTAAACTGCTTAATGTCACTTTTCCGACAAGCATTACCCCTTAGGTTAATGATATCCCTCTCTCTCCGAACAGTATGACGCATAATTCTGCTCTGCACGTACAACAATTGGAAGTCACCCCATTGAAAAAAATTAAAATAAACAACACCTCTTTTTCAGAATTCCAACACAGCTTCAATGAACTGTTATTTCTATATAACACTTATAGCCCCTAAACTTGTAATAATAATAATAATAATAATAATAATAATAATAATAATAATTGTAATTTCTTTCCCTTCATTCTAGGAAGAATAATAAAGATAATATATATTAGGGCATTTCCGGTCAAAATTATGTGTTCCGTTCATTTTAGCGTGTTAGAATTAAATTTTATATAGACCAGACTTTTATTCTTCAAGCATTTTTAATTTTATTTCATGCAGGCATCCCAAATAAGTGTTATATAGTATAGTACTAACTCATTATGCATTATGCATTCATCGAATTAAGTTTATGCCTTCAAATTAATTTTATGTGCTAAAATTAATTCTACTAGTATTTCCAATTAATTTTATGAACCAAGTTCCCCTTAGCACCCAATGTACTAGTATTTATCACAAGCAGTAACATTAGCGCACATTTTTTTTATTTAAAACATAATTCACTGGTACTTATTTATTTTTTAATTTATAATTAACGACGTATTAATATTAGAATATATAAAAATTCATTTTCATTTCTTTGCCTCATTCCAGGAAGAATAATGAAGACAAATTATTACTGATTGTTTAAGACCATGTAGTGGTGCATTATTTTGTGTGTGACCTGGTGTGACCCCATAAACTCTATGATAAGCTAGATCTCTGCTTTTATGGTAGCAATGGCTAAATTTGAACATTTTAAAACCCTACAGGCCAAGACAAAGGGGAAATATTACAAGTTATATGTTTCATGTTAAATACTGCCCTACTTGCCCTGTAGTCGATTTGAAATTTCATGAACCTAGAAATGTTCTTTCCTATGAAGTTTTTTTCCTGATTTGCATTTATATGGGTACCTGAAACAATTTTAGCTTGGTTGCCCAAAAATTAATGTTGGGCAATTCTCGTAATTTGCATAATCCAATATGGCCGCCGGATTTTCACTAAAATTTAACTTTTGACCTAAAATTTTCTTTCCTATGAAATGTTTTTACTGATTTGCATTCATATGGGTACCTGAAACAATTTTAGCTCGGTTGCTTAAAAATTGATGTTGGGCAACTCTTGTAATTTGCAAAATCCAAGATGGCCGCCAAATCATCTCTAAAATTTTACTGTTGACATAGGAATGTTCTTTCTTGGGAGGTTTTTGGTTGACTTTCATTCATTTGGGTAGTTGAAACAATTTTAGATTGGTTGCCGAAAACAAATTTGTTTAGCAACTCTCAGAATTTGCATAATCCAAGATGGCCGCCAAATCATTTCTTAAATTTAAGTATTGACAACACAATTTTCCTTCTTATGAAGATTTTTTGATGATCTGCATTCACTTGGGTACCTGAAACAAATTTAGATAGGTTGCCCAAAATTAATGCTAGGCAACTCTCATAATTTGCATAATCAAAGATGGCGACTGAAGGTCATCTCTAAAATTTAACTTTTGACCTTGAAATTTTCTTTCCTAGGAGGTTTTGGTAGACTTTCATTTGTTTGAGTGGTTGAAACAATTTTAGCTTGGTTGCACAAAAAATAATGTTGGCAAGTCTCATAATTTACATAATCCAAGATGGCCGCCAAAATCATTTCTAAAAAATTAACTTTTGAGCAACAAAATATATGTTCTTTCTTATGAAGATTTTTGCCGCTTTGCATTCAGGTGGATTCTTGAAAGAATTTCAGCTCGGTTGCCCAAATTTATGTCGTTAACTCTCGTAATTTGCATAATCAAAATGATATGATGTGTAATGGCTCTCTTCTAGTGTATTCATATGTGTAGTAACCATTTCTGATGTTATTTTGGTAGTCAAAGGTCAAATCCACAGTTTAAAATACAGATGAAGGTTAAATTTGACTTTTGGCTCGACAGCAGTTGGAAACATCGACTTGAACAGTCATGATTCACTTTCTTCTGACTTTCTTTATGTGAAAACTGTTTTACATGTCACAAGAACTCAATCTCAAAATTAGAAACGTGTAAAATAACACAATAAAACAATAAATGTTATTGTTGGGAATGGATTTTTAAATATTTGTATGCTCTTACTCATAATCGGGATCAGAAGACCGTATACCATTAGTATGGCTCTAATCATCTTCTTCGGCATCCTCATCATCCTCTTCTTCAACATCATGGCCTATATTATCCTCATGGTCATCATCACTAGCCTCCCTAATATCCTCTATGCCAAATACTCCTCATCTGTTGCTTGAAAAACTCGTCTGTTTGTGTATGGATTGTAATGTTGCAGCCACCTACACAAGAGTAGCTACAGTATGATGTGCATGACAAATGTTCTTTGTGGCAGTCAAATGCCTCGGCTGTAGTTTACATTGACACTGGATCAATTAACCCAGGCAAGGCTGGTTTATCTGTAGCCATGACAGGAACAGTCATTCTGTCTTACACTTCCTTTCCAAATTTGTGATATAAGCTGACCCTTCTTTTGGAGCTTGCATGATGGCCTGCTGCTTTCCCCAACATTTACTTGTAAATGGACCTTCAGCATGTACTGCAGCAGTTTTGCCATTGTTGGACGAAACGCCATCATTTTAGGGCCTTTCTCCTCTTTGGTGAACAACCAGTCATGGACATTACGCTTAATATTTGACCTAGTACCTGTTGGAGATGTGTGCATTTCATGTCATAGAGGCTAGGCCAGACCTTGTCTGTCATCATTATGCAGGTTACTGGAATGCTATCTCTGCTGATCAGTTTGATGAGCAGATCGGGCAAGAAGCTCTCATGGGTATGACACTCTTTGTTGAAATTGTATATGAGTGGATTGAAGGCTTCCCTATCACTACATATGTATCAGACTGGGTGGACCATGTGTACTCTTCATATGCACCACGCCAAAAGTTTCAGAAACAGCACAAAGAGGAGTTGAAGCAAAGGATCGACTGCCCTCATCTACATCATCCTGTTACCAGCCAAATTGCGTCTGCTGTTGTAAATGTTGCTGACTCGATTGTGATCGGTGGGAAATAAAGAAGAAAAAGTACATAGCCAGTCTTCCCGATGGGTTTTACAATCTTATCAGTAGCCCCATCAAGAGACAATGTCTGTTGTAAAGAAAAAAATGAAGAATAATGACGTCAGGCTTGTAGTTGACCTTGAGAACATTTTCTCTGATTATTGGTGAACTCAGTCAGCAGAGGCAGATGATGCTTGAGCCTCCACTTACCTTTGTACCGTGTGCTGTGCCTTCATCACTCATGGATGAACATGGATATTGTTATTGTGGATGTTTCACAACAGTTCTATCATATTGTATGGCCCACAATGGGGCAGTCTCTCAGATCTAATCACATCTATACAGGGCCATATTAGTCTATGCCCAACCACCACTGAGAAAATCTTAGTCTTTCAATATTACCAAGATGATTCTGCAAAGGATCATGAGAGAATGCGCAGGGCTGGAGATTTTATTATTGATCATGAGCTTTCTACCTCAACTGGTTTACTGACACAAGATGTCATCATGAAGCTGGTGAGTATGTTAAATGCACCTTTAGTGTTGATGACAATGTGAAAAATTGATACCGGGGAAAATTGTGCATTTGATGGCGATGAGACAGCAATAACCAGGATTTCCTATATTCTTACGGCAACCAACTCTGTAAAATGTGATACGTGTACGTAGTGATGACATTGATATAACTTATTTGTCCTCTTGGTGTACTGGATGTATCAGGCAGACCTGCAGTGCAGAGTACAGATGGAACGTTAGGATGGCAGAATCCTAGATATCAACGCAACCTGTACTAACCTTGGACCAAATGTCTGCAACTCCTTGGCATACATGCCCTCAGAGCGTACGACACAAACTCATATCCAAAGGCAAATGCAAGATTGGTGCAACAAAAACTTTGCCGGCAAGAAACTACCCAGATTTGGTTGATGTTCTGGTTGAGGTAAGCACCACAGAGGCTGGTTTGCTAGAGACAGCAAAACCCTTCTTTTTTGGAATATATAGTCAGCAGCCAGGGCTTTTAGGCTGTTTACCAAAGAGAAGAAAGGCCCTGAAATGATCTTGCTTATTCTTCCAACAATGGCAAACCTGCTTCACCACATGTCGAGGGTCATTTACAAGTAAATGTTGTGGAAAGCAGCAGGCCATCAAGCTCCATAAGAAGAGTCAGCTTATATCCCAAAATTTGGATGGGAATCGTAGGACAGTATTACTGTTCCTGTCATTGCTAAGGATAACCCAGCACTGCCTGGGTTAATTGATCAAGTGCCAATGTAAGACACAGGCTAAGAAGTGTGTGACTGCCACAAAGAACATTTGTATGCACATCATACTGTAACTGCTCTTGTGAAGATTGCTGCAACAATCCATACACAAACAGAAGAGTTGTTCAAGCAACAGATGAGTTAGATATAATTGGCATAGAGGATATTAGGGAGGCTAGTGACGATGACAATGAGGATAATATAGGCCATGATGTTGAAGAAGAGAATGATGAGGATGCCAAAGAAGATGGTTAGGGCCATACTAATAGTATACGGTCTTCTGATCCTGATTATGAGTAAGAGCATACAAATATTTAAAAATTCATTCCCAACAATAACATTTATTGTTTTATTGTGTTATTTTACACGTTTTTAATTTTGAGATTCAGTTTTTGTGACATGTAAAACAGTTTTCACATAAAGAAAATCAGAAGAAAGTGAATCATGAATGTTCATGATGATTTTATTTCCAATTGTGGTCAAGGAAAAAGTCAAATCTAACCTTGACCTGACCTTTAGCTTGTGAATTGGACATTTGGCTAGCACAATAACATCAGATATTGTTACTACACATATAAAATACCCTAGAAGAGAGGCATTACACATCATATCAGGACATGACTGCCAAAAGTGAACTTTTAGAGGTGACCTTAAGCGGCCATCTTGAATTATGCAAATTACAAGAATTGGCTAGCATTAACTTTTGAGCAACCAGGCCAAAGTTGTTTGAGGTACCAAAATGAATGCAAATCAACAAAAATCTTCATAGCAAAGAATATTACATGGTTAAAAAAGTTAAATTGAAGAGATAATTTTTGCGGCCGTCATCTTGGATTATGCTAATTATGAGAGTTAGCCGATATTGATTTTTTTGGCAACCAAGATGAAATTGTTTCAACTATCCAAATGAATGTATGTCAAGAAAAACTTCACAGGAAAGAACGTTTAAAGGTCAAAAGTTAAAGTTTAGAGATGATTCGGCGACCATCTTGGATTTTGCAAATTATGAGAGTTGCCCACCATTATTTTTTTGGCAACTAATCTAAAGTTGTTTCAGGTACCAATAAAAATGCAAGTCACCAAAAAAAACGTCATAGGAAAGAACATTTTAGGTCAAAAGTTAAATTTTCGTGAAAATCCGGCGGCCATATTTGATTATGCAAATTACGAGAATTGCCTAACATTAATTTTTGGGCAACCAAGCTAAAATTGTTTCAGGTACCCAAATGAATGCAAATCAGCAAAAAAACTTCATAGGAAAGAACATTTCTAGGTTTACTATTGGAGGTATAGGAGTGTCAAATGGACTAATAGGGCGCTAAATAAAATTAAACTAACCACCAACTCTCAATGAATTTTGCCCTATTTCTCATCGGTTGATAGTTTAATAATAACACACGCCAGCAAGGGCAAGATCACGATTTGTTGCCCGCCCAAGGGATGGTGCTAATGACGGTAATATTGATGATGCCCGAGCCGAAGGCGAGGGTATCATCAATATTACCGTCATGAGCACCAGCCCGAGGGCAGGCAACAAATCGTGATCTTGCCCGTGCTATCGTGTGCAATTAATTTTATTACACCGAACAAACACTTGCTTTCGAAACTTTGCTCAGAATGCAGTCAAGTGTCGAACGAGACTCGCCACAGTGAAACGTACTATCTGTTGCTCGATCGCAATGCTACATGAAGTTAAATTAACGTCTAAAAACGAAGACAGTGTTGTTCAAGCTTTTCTCGTTTAATGTACTAAACATCGTCGTGTACTTCAGGTCGAGCTATAAATTTCTTGTACCTTTTCAAAAGCCATTGCTTTACAGAAAATACCAAGCAAATGTATGCGATGATGTGGTACGCGCAGAAAGGACGCGTGGTATTCCAGAACGTGGTAGCGGGCTATATCACAGCACACGACAGGGCTATATCAGCGCACGCGACAGGGCTATATCACCTTAGCCATGTTCTATCACTTTTTGTTCTATATCACGTGAGTGAGGCTCAGCCAATCACAGTACCTGAATAATACGTGAGGTGTAATAATTTGTTTTATCAAACACACCATTCACACATGTAATATTTGTATCTTGACCTCGGGAATAAATAGTTTCTCTTTTTTATTTTACACATGTGTTGCAATTTTATCGTGGTAATGAGAGCTAGAGGACGCCATAGAAAACAATGGATTTTGGTCAAACTATAGGTTAGGGCTTGATCAAAAACTGTAACAACCAATTTGCATATTTGACGTCAGAGAAAGCACTTGTGCGAACGTCGTAGGAAACACTTCTTGCAACAATCTACCGTAAATGTAAAAAATCGGCTGTCAATTAAACTGCGGTTGCTAACCAACCGGGGGTAAACAGTGAGACTAAATGTGTCCAGAAATACGAGCGCAATAGACTAATCGTTTGGTGTGTGCCACTTCACATTATAGAAAACTGCAAAGACTAATCGTTATGGCGTGTGCCTGCTAATCGGCTGACAAAAAAAACAGGAAACCGGAAAACTGCAAAAAGTGATAAAGAAATGTAAATAGCTATGGAATAGTTTCTATAAAAATCTCTACACATGTGTATCAACCCGGGAAATAAGATTTTGACCTATCGCACGATGGAATAGCCAGTACACTATTATTGTAAAAAGCAATAGTCATTGCATAGCCATTGTTACTAGGCAACAGTGTCTTAGAAATCAAAGAGAATTTTAAATCTCTTGGGTTAATCATAAATAACAAACTAAAATGGGATAACCATGTTGATGATATGGTCAAAAAATCCTCACAAAGGTTGCACATTCTCCGTGTTTTTTGCAGATTTGGGGCTACAGCTCATGAGCTTAAACAAATTTATATCTCATTGGTTAGATCAACCTTAGAATATGCCTGTACTGTTTGGCAAGGTGGTCTCACTGAAAAGAATAGATCAACGATTGAAAGAATCCAGAAGAGAGCACTACGAATTATTTATCCATTTTTGTCTTACAGTGAATCACTTTCTCTATTACAGCTAGACACACTCGAAACTAGACGTCAGAAAATTTGTAAAAAGTTTGCTGAGGAAATCATAAAACCAGACCATAAACTAAATTATCATATTCCCCCTAAATCAGGTCACGGATATTCGACAAGGAACAAAAGCTTGGTTAACTTTAAAATCCGCACAAAACGTAAAGAATCAAGCCCAGTAGTCTACTGCATTAAACTACTCCAGAGTTCATGATTCTCTGTCCTGTGTTGAGCTGTTGTGAATGTTGGTTTTGTCAAATTTCTGTTGTGTCTATTTTGATGTCTTGTCGTCGTTGTTGTTTTTTAATTTTTCAAATTCTTTTAGGGGGTTTTTGGTGCTTGTTTTTGAAATTACCAGTTGATGTCTTGCTTCCTTGGGAGGTCTTTTTCTTGTAGTTTTTTTTAGTGATGTACTGTAAATTTTTTATTGACTGTGTTGTAAACTCATTTTATTTGACCATTTTGGGTCACAATTTGAGTATTAATAAACCATAATAATAATAATAATAATATCATGAAACTCTTGATATGCGACAGAAATTATAAATCTTTCCACTTTTCAGCTTGGTGAAAAACGCATTAATTAATACGCCAAAGGCCTGTGGATTCGCTAAAGTGCTACATGGACAGGGGAAAAAGTTCGACTAACCCTCTCGATTGTTGAATACAACTAACTGTTACAGTTAATCCGCCATGATGAGAGTTCTCGAATCAAAAACTGTAGCCGTACTCTAATACAAATGTCTTCTTATTAAAAAACGTCATTGTTATACAGGAGTTAGCATTCCAAAGTCTGTCACCCTGTTTTTTCAAAGTTTGGAGAAGGGCGGCATTTCCATCTGAATGATTGAATGACGTGAATCGCAAAATTCCATCGCATATTGTCCAGCAATATATAGGCCTAGAGTAGAAATACTGTATATGCCGCAGGTACAAATAAGCCTATACTCCACAAAATGGCCACAGGCGGCGTGAACTTTCTGAAAGGATTTGCTAAAAGTACTACTTGTTACCTTAGAGACTCACATGTGATGTCCTGAAAAGTATTCTCTGCAGTAATTCCAGTTTCTGTCAACATGCCCATCATTTTAAACTCAACGACATGATAGCACGAGATCGGAGACGAAGTTCTGTCACGCTCACGTAGACTCAATTGCGCATGCCCATTTTGGCAGACTACACTGGCATAGACTCTCCACAGTTGCTGTGCCTTGTTTTGTGAGCGCCCGATGGGCCTGCATTTGAAGGCTACGCTGTGCAACTTTGAGCATGCACTGCCAGACAAAGCGATTGTCGGTTATTGCAAGTATATGAATATTCATAAGGGTAGTGACGTCAAAAGAAACACCTATCTAACTGAGCGGAGAGAATATATACTTGTATCTGGTAGATATATATACTCGGTATGTTTTTATTTTTCATTTTTCTTTGGCTATGGTACTTGTCATTTTTTTTTATAACGGATGTGTGGAGTTCTATAAAGTACTCAGATCAGGCAGAAATCCGACCGGTCGCTTGCAAGAACGTCCAGCAGGGAAGAGCGCGAATCGAAGAGTCTCTGCCAGACTAAACTGGCAGGGCGAGATATAAGAAATGCAGAAAAATGTTTATTCTGCAATGCCAATATGACGTTTACAAGGTAAGTCTGAATAAGTTTAAAATTTTACATCAGAATGAGTCCTAACATGTGGGGATGTGTTTGCGAGAAGATTTAGGTGTTGAATGCCAGAAAAAAAATGCGCAAGAAATTATTCTTTTCAAGTCTGGTCGCGCGAGTCTCAGTAGGCCTACCTAATATATATAGTACTACTAAGGGAAGACGTAAAAAGATCAATGTTTACAAAACAAACTAGGGCCTAATTTCTTAGGAGGGGGTGGCAAAATGAATTTCTGTGCAGTCATAAACGATTTTACTTCTTTTTAGCCAATTTTGTAGTTCAAGACAGTAGGCCTATTTTTGTAATTAATAATAGTTTTCCGTTTTTATTTACTTAATAGGTACATGCGTACGTTTATTAAAGAATACGTACACGATACGTGTCCAAACTGTTTTTAAATTTTAGGTCAGTTAAGTTAGATTGGGGGTGGGTAGGGGGTCTTAGACGTAAGTTAAGCAATTAAGTTATATTTATATAGTAATATGACTGATTCAAAAACTTTATAAACTGTCCAATGCTTCTCAGTACAATAAGATATTTATCAGTTCAATATCTGTAGCAAGTTTTAATGATATGAGTGCTGTTATTTCAAAGATATATACCTAATTACAAAGTTAATTAAATATGCAAATGCACCCTTAATTAATTTCACACACACGGACAGACAGACAGACATATATATCTCTGAAAATACAGCACCCGATTCAGTGAAACCTGCTACAGATATTGATCTGATAAATATCTAATTGTGCTATGAAACCGTGCAGTTTCAAGTTAATTCAGAGTTTATTTGCATATTTATTGAACTTTGTAATTAGTGATATTACTCCAAAATTACACTTAATAAGGAAATGTGCTACAAACGTGCTACAAATGTTGATCAGGTAGATATCAAATTGTACTGAGAAGCATTGGGCGTACTAGATAAAGTTTTGTAATTAGTGATTTAACTCTGAGAGTACTGTGCGTAAGTTGATGAAACCTGCTACATATTATGATACAACAGATATCTGATTGTTCTTGTTACACGCCTCACATGGGTGTCGATTATATTGGTATGAATTGGGTTTATTGACATAATACAATAAATCTTCGTCAGAGATAGTTACACTGGCAGTAGACCGCATACACGTCTAGTCTTATCAGTAGTCGGTCTTTCACTCCTCATCGTGTGCCCAATTGAACTACTGTCAGAATATACAATGTCTGTCTTTGGTCTTTGTTCTTGTGTTTCAGTTAGTGGTTATCCTGAGGTCTGCAAATGTTGCGTAACATCTCTTTGCTTGTTGTTTTGACAATTTAAAATGAGACAGGTCAAAGATACAACTATTTTAGACAACTTCACAACAGTCAAAAAGTATGCAGTAAATTGATGTCATACTGTATTATTTCAAGCGTCCAGTATTGTCTTATAAATGTCAACACATGTCAAATCATCAGTAGTCAATTTCAATACTTTATAACTAAGTTTGTAATTTTGTCAAACTCAAAATCTGTACAAGTCATTTGCATATAACAAGTCATTCCTTCCATTCAGGGGTCACATTAGCAGATCAAATTGTTCTGTTAAATAAATACGCAAAATTTCCTAGTCTGTTTACTGGATATCCAACATTCTGTGAAGCGTATTACTATTAAATGAACCTGTTGTAAAACACGTGAGCACACTAAGTTCACATTTGGTTGATATTTGCATTCAGGCGACGATATCTGAGTGGAGTACCAATGAGGTATTTATCCTGTTGAATCTTACTTTCTAATATATAATCAGATACCAAAACATGATAATGCTTATTTTGATAAATACACTATTCTGCTTATACTTTGGTCAGCAACCTTTCCCTTTCTACACCTGAGACCCCTTTGTAAAGAAATGATTTGGTAATGTACAGTGAAAAAATAATAATGATTCATTTTTATCTTCTCATTTATTTCAGAATGGTGACAATGGGCATGAAGCAATTTGACGTGACAACATTCAAATCACAGTTCCTAGGGTCTCCTCAATGTTGCGGTCACTCTCGCAGCACTGGCTTTGTTTCTTTTATAAGAGGCACAACAGTATTATTATTATCATCAGCATTAACAAAAAAAAACAACTGGAGATACTGTAGTTGCGGCTCATCTTGACTGCATTTGATGTCAGAGAGAGAAAACTTCAGTGGTGTCCCTATGTCGGTGTGTAAAGATGTATGGAGGCAGAAAACTTTCAATTTATTACGGTCAGTTGCGATAGCCTCTGGTGCAAGTGAGGGGCGATACTCCCTTTTTAAAGAGACCTGTCACAAGATCAAATCCTATATAACAGTGGATTGAACTGGGAGGTTGGGCAACAAGTCATGGTAGTTTATGTGTAACAAATGACAATGGACACTGCATGAAATGAACCGAAATCCTTACAATTGAAGTAGTTTGCATAAGAGCGCCCTCTAAATAAACCTTGACAAAAAGGATCATTATCATGTTCTCTTGAGACAATTGAACGAGCACCCGCCTAAACGAGTGCCACCCTCAACATCGTGAAGGTACTTTGATTCTTAATTACACATGAATTCAACCCTGACCCAGGAATAGAGGTACGTTTTGAAACCATTATTAATTCGAATATTGATCAATTTTTAGTTGAGTTTGTAGTTTCTAGAAATTTCTGAGTTTCTTCATGTGAATAGTTGTAGACAGTGTTCTTACATAGATTATGTTAATTTCTCCTACAATTTTTACGTCAACCATGAAGTTTGTTGATCTTGAATCGATGATAAAACTGAATATTGGTAATTTGAAGAGCTAGTGAACAAGCCAATATATTACGGTATCATTATGAGGATATTGGGTACGAAGTACAGCCTAAGAGGGATGGCCGGCAGGACTAGAAGCAATCACTGGTATTCAATATCTGTAGAAAAATCGCAATTACATCATCCCTTGTCTAAAACAGATGTCATACATTTTCCTTCCCATGCCGTCCAGAGAATCAAGCCTAATGAACGGCTCACAAGCCTTTATTGCCGTGCCTTCAGGGACAAGGACATCTTTACATTTTATGCCTATGCAAGGCTTCCGAGTCATCACTGGCATCAAGGCCATCATACCCCAGACTTGTCTTGATAAACAATGTCTAAGGCCTTTCCATTATTCTTTTTCTTTGCTTTCTCCACGCCCTTGATGTGTTTGATGTCTGAGAGAGCAAAATTAATTTCCGTGGATCCACAGGTGGTGTCTCCATGATGGTGCCTATCTAAATGGAGACAGAACGTCTCTGACTTCATGACCATTGGGACTTTGTGAGAAGTATTTATCGTCCAGCAGGATGATTCACTTGAGGTAAATCGTCCCAATATTTACGCTCAATATGCCCTGTTCCAGGCCCACTCCTGTCATGTCTTTAGTGTAATGATCACCAAAGAAGTCTAAATGAAAACCATCATCAATATATCTGATGGCAACTCCAATCCGCAGTTTTTTCGTTGCTTAAGGCGTAACACAATCCAATGTATATCAAACTCATTTTCTGTGATCAGCTTGATGCAATTGATGAGAAGTGTCCCGCTAGTGAGCATCGCCAGCTTGTCTGTCATTTCTTGCCTAGCCATCTGCAGGTAGAGGTTAGCTTTTTTGGATGGTTTCAAACCCAAAACAGCTTCCTCTGGATCATAGAACAGATTGGCCGTGCCACCCCTAGTGTTTAAATAACAATACCAGTTGCCACTTTTTAGAATGCGCCTTAGCTCATTGTTTTAAGTCATTATTTTTTTGGTCTGGAGCCAGTTTCATGTGTAGGGGTATTTGGGTGAGAAGGTGGAAAACCATCTGAGCGGCTAGGAGTTGACAAGTGTGTACGAAGATCATGCAACTTGAATAACTTATCGTTGTCATCATATACCAATATGTGAGGCACCTTTAGCGGGAGTTCTAGTGGCACATCCTCAACTGTGGTACTCACAAGTTCAGTAGGTTTGTTGGGATATCGTACGGCACAAATTTTTGAGCTGTGCTGCTGAACCTGAAGGCAAAAGGGGTTGAGTCTCCAGCCACCTGCCTAGTTCTGACCAAGTAAGGACGGTTATGACAGATCCGTCAAAGCAATCAGATGTCTATGCTGCTGGAGAGTGGCAGGGGCGAGAAGAAATGACTGGCGGGCATGCTTGTATTGCCAGACAAATACTTTGTTGTTATATTTCTCCGCGTCTCAAACATCCTTCCCATGCTGACATCTGTAATGATTCAAGCTTGCGTTCAAGGGCGACACTGCTACACTAAGCCCGTAGTTGCTTGCCATGTTTATATATATATATATATATATATATATATATATATATATATATATATATATATATATATATATATATATATATATATATATATCTCACATGAACAATCTTCTTATTTTTCTTTTGACGTAGATGAATTATCATAACAAATTGCATGAATTTCGTCGCCATTTGTGTTTCATTCATAAATCCCATCAAGCTAAAATTTGATAAATGAAAACCATCATCAATATATCTGATGGCAACTCCAATCCGCAGTTTTTTGTTGCTTAAAGCGAAACACAATCCAATGTATATCAAACTCATTTTCTGTGATCAGCTTGATGCAATTGATGAGAAGTGTCCCACTAGTGAGTATCGCCAGCTTGTCTGCCATTTCTTGCCTAGCCATCTGCAGGTAGAGGTTAGCTTTTTTGGATGGTTTCAAACCCAAAACAGCTTCCTCTGGATCATAGAACAGATTGGCCGTGCCACCCCTAGTGTTTAAATAACAATACCAGTTGCCACTTTGTTGGGATATCGTACGGCACAAATTTTTGAACTGTGCTGCTGAACCTGAAGGCAAAAGGGGTTGAGTCTCCAGCCACCTGCCTAGTTCTGACCAAGTAAGGACGGTTATGACAGATCCGTCAAAGCAATCTGATGTCTATGCTGCTGGAGAGTGGCAGGGGCGAGAAGAAATGACTGGCGGGCATGCTTGTATTGCCAGACAAATACTTTGTTGTTATGTTTCTCCGCGTCTCAAACATCCTTCCCATGCTGACATCTGTAATGATTCAAGCTTGCGTTCAAGGGCGACACTGCTACACTAAGCCCGTAGTTGCTTGCCATGTTTATATATAAAAATATATATATATATATATATATATATATATATATATATATATATATATATATATATATATATATATATATCACATGAACAATCTTCTTATTTTTCTTTTGACGTATATGAATTATCGTAACAAATTGCATGAATTTCGTCGCGATTTGTGTTTCATTCATGAATCCCCTCAAGCTAAAATTTGATAAATGGAATGGTATATCCATCAACCGCACGTACGGATTCGGTCACACGAACGTGTCAATCATTGTCTTGTGCTGTACCTATGTTAAAGCCCCAATAGCTGCTAATTTTAAGTTTTATTATCATGATTTTATTTTCAAACCAAAGTTTGTTCGTGTAAACGTGCTAACTGAAGGATGTGTTTAGAAGTATGCTGCTCGCTGATTTGGACCATGCCTATGAGTTTTAACAGGCTGAATAATAAACGGGTGCCGCACTCATAAAATAGCGCCCAACAGAAAAGTGTAAAAATCAGTATTTCTGGCACATACACATCGTGATCGTAAATGAAACAGGCATGATGCCATTTACTTTAATGCACCATGCATGATGGCCAACATTTTGTTGTTGTAATCTTTATTTTCTCTGTCATATGATTAGTTTTTTACTATGGCGGGAAATCTACAATAATGTTGAAACGTTTGAATTTACATGCCACTTTCGACACTTATGACAGTGTTACACACTTTTTCAGTCTCTAATGGGTCTTATTCAAAGAAAGTTCTCTGAAAACTGAGAATATTTTGAGATCAGTTTATTACACAGTTGCCGCTATTGGGGCTTTAAGGCAAGTCGGACATTGGTGGACGTAGCTTTCACCATGCTAGCGACGGATAGCAATAATATTCAGAGTTATTTAGAATAATAGATTTATGAAGTAAATGCAATGACACGATCAAAACAGTAATTCTTATTCTCAGAGATGCCATGGCTTTCAGAATATGATGCAAGTTTACGACCTTGGAGAGCGCGAAAGATTCTGTTCGATGACACACTCATTGCATGTTTGTGCCCACAACGCTGCCGTCACCAGTCTCTGCTGGTGTCAACTCGTCAATCCCGATCTCGGCCGTCATTGTTTTGGTCCTACGGACTTCGATGTTTGCAATGACATATATCGTCTGTGGATACATCCTAATTTTCTTACTTACTTGACGGAAACTCTATTTTGAGTGTTTTCTGAGTCAACTTTCGAAGTATATCGGATTCCACAGCACTGCACTCAGCTAAACAACTTACCATACGCAAAGCTGCAAGTTTGATTCCGAGCGAGAATTAACAGAATTCATGTGTGATGAAGGAAATTTATCATTGTTTGTCAAATGACTTTATGCTTGTGCCTTCTTTGTGGCTTTCCCGAAGATTATACTGTACTCATTTATTCAGTTGAACTTATCTTGAGGTTTAGGTTTCGGTTTTATCGGCAACCGGGATCCCCAGGTACGACGTCCACATCGAGCCTACACGACTCGAGTGGAGCCCCGACGTTACTGAGCCATTAAAATAAAATGATCGACAATATCTCCATTCGATTCTCAGGAAAAGCTACAGTTTTAGCGACTCAAAATTTTGTTGGACAAATATGCCTTTTATGTTTCCATATCGCGATTTATTGGGTCAATTTTTTGTAAAAAATACGTGAGAGCTAGCACTGCATCAATCATAAAAATCTGCCTGCATGTATGAACGGTATCATGCATGAAGTAAGTTCCGGTTGATGACATTTTGTCCAGAGTTGGTATAGCATGATGGCCAAGAGTGATGCAGAGATAGCGCTTGATGCAAAGTAGTGCTAAGAGAGATCTATTATGACCCAGCACAACAGCTGACATACACCCTCCATAGGCCAGCCAGGGGAAGTTTTTCTCCCGCAAAGTGTTTGTGCCCAGAAGAGATGAACAGTGGCAGGCTAGGCGGACCTTATAAAGATGCAGTTGTACGTCCTGGACATTTGGGAGGGTACCTCTATATGCTGACCATATTTACATGCTCAACAGGTTTGCATGGGCCAACCCTTGGCCTATCAGAACAAAGGCAGGCAAAGACACTATTCGGCTCCTCAAAAGCATCATTAGGGATAGCGGCCGAAGGTCCAGAAAGCTGCAGACAGACGAAGGGAATGAATTCAAGACAGAAAGAGGCAGCACTGGCAGGCAATGGACGACATCCACTGGTTCCACATGTACAGCGGCAAGAAGGCAAGCATCGTGGAGTGCTTCAGCCAAATGTTGAAAGGGCTGATGTGGAAATACATGACCCACAAAAAACAGGCACACCTTGGTCGATGTCTTGCCAGAGCTGGTCCCGAATTATAACGGACTAAGCATGACAGCTTTCTCATGAAACAAAAGGATGTTAGATCTACGAGTGACCACACAGCTTTCAAAGCCCTGTACGGGAGAGAGTTCACAGCCAGGGAGCGAAGCCCAGCTTCCATGTGGGGAAATAAGTGTGACTTTCGAAGAACAGGGGCATCTTCACCAAAGAGTACCTACCAAACTGCACAGAGGTGCAGGGTCCTTCTTGACTCGAGTTCTCCTTTGTACCAAACCGCCGACCTGCAGGGCAAAGAGTTACTTTACAAGTTTTTCGAGGATGAGCTGCAGAAGGTGACGGTTCATAACAGCAATGTCTACAGGGTCGAAAAGGTTCTCAGGATGAAGGAAGTGAAGGGCAAAAAGTTCTTCCTGATAAAGTTGAAGGCTACGCGAAGAGCTTCAACTCAAGGGAGCCCAAACGTGGTCTTGCCTGATTGAAATGGAAGTTGCTGCACCCATGAGTATGGGTATTCAATCCAACAGAATCTTGTTAGAATGCCTCAGCCTGAAGACTAGCTTGCTGTGTTCCTGTTCCTTCAGCTGGCCGAGCAGTCATAATACTTCTTTTTTGTCCATATCCATACCGTATTCTCGGATGACAGTCTCATTGTCTGTCTTGCTCGGAGTGTAGAAAGCATGAGCATCCAAGTGTTCTCTCTAAACCCATTGCTGATGCTGGTGTATTGCTGTGTCAGAACCAAGACACTGAGATTATCGTGCTAGGAAAAGAAACCAAAGTTGACTAGCTCTTTGCTCCAAATTTGAATGTCTTTTGATGCAGCGCAGTCATCTAAAACGATCAGTAACAGTGTCCCTGCATATGTTTCATCGACCATTTTAGCCACTCACTCATGCCTGTGCAGTGGATCTTGAGGATGATGACATTATTGTCTATGACTAGAAAGCTCTTATCGTACGTTTTGTTGCTCAGGTTAGTGGCGCACATGAAAATGATGTACTCAAACTTCCGACAATCGGGCTTCATCAACAGGCTTAGGGGAGAACCATTTGATTTCGGGGGGGGGGGGTATGGAGGAAGAGGGTATGGGAGCAATTTTTTTTTCCTCTCAGAGTGACAGCAATTTTTTTTTCTACTGTCGGACCTGCATCATTTTTTTTTTCGAATGGAGTAGCAGTGCAATTTTTTTTTCAAGTTTGTAATGCGTTGTATATAAGGGAGCCGTCATTGGGCATTATTTACAGCCTGAAACTCCGAAATTTCAATTGACCCCCCCCTTCGCCAACCAT
>LD350034.1:84339-131549 GCA_001465055.1 Ptychodera flava | reverse complement strand
CAATTTGTGAAAAACAGTTCTGTTTGCCAGAGACTGAAGACAAATGAATATACAGGAACGGAAAATATGTGACCTTCTTGTGTCATTTCTCCAGCTGCCAGCTTCTATTGAAAAGCCTGGATATGGTATGTTTGCGATCTGGTGTTTGTGGTCAGAAAAACAAGGCTCACACATTGTATTTCATTATATTTGTTGTTCCTCAATTTTTCATTGTCAAGGCACATCTTTCTAACAAATTTATATTGAGAAAATAATATATTGGTTGTAACACTAGTTTATTGACTCCTGTCTTGTGTTTTAAATTTTCACAATTTACAGAAGTCAAATAGTCCCCTTTAGACAGTGCCTATGCCATTGAGATATTGCAACAGAAATCCTGAAACATGATTTCTTGGGTCAGAAAAGGGAAGGAAAACATTGAGTGTACTGAGGTGTAAAGTAGACCTATGTAGTGCATGCTTATATCATAAGTGCTGGGAAAAGAAACATAAGAATTGCTTGTGGTAAAACATTTGCGCCGCCTATGGCGGTGCGCCGGCAAAGAATACATGAGAATAAGGTTTCCAAATTTTGCTTATTTCTGGTGCATTGTGACAATTTTTTTTTCCCTTCTGTCTGTTCTGACAATTTTTTTTTTCTCAGGCCATGACAGGATCAATTTTTTTTTCTTCTCTCTCACCTGGTGACAAATTTTTTTTTCTCAAAATCCTCCATACCCCCCCCCCCAGAAATCAAATGGTTCTCCCCTTATCAGGCATTCTGTCTTGCATCTACAGGTGGGCCCTGTTATGATCATATTGAAGGGTCGACCAATACATAAATCGCCGTCCATCTATCTTCCACCCACTGTGCACTGCGTGTGCGTATACATAGAAGAAGATACTGCTGAGACAGTTTTGCTCCAATGAAACCTGCAAAATAGACTTGCATGAGCAGCCAGTTATTGTGATCTTCTGTGGCTGTGCTTTTTGGCGGATTTCCAGCTGCACCCAATCCTTCATGTTCATCACTCTCAGGCAATTGCCATGGAAATTTCCATGCTTGAAGATTCTCAAGCCCACAGACAATCAGAAATTGTTCTTCCAAAAACAACCTCACGAAGAAAGAGGTCCTCGATGTCCTCTGCAAAGTATCGGTGGGCCTCTTTCCTGAAACGCTAGGGAATATGCACTGAGAATAGACTATGTTAGCAATACCTTCGATCATCATACTAACACTTTCAAGATTTGAATTCATGAACAGCTCGTTGTCTAGCCAAACTTGTGCTTGTGTTTTTTTTTGCAATTAGAAAGAGCAGTCCTTTCATTCTTCGCCGAGGGATGTTGACATTCTCATTGATGATGGTATAGCTTTCTGAGAAGGGATCGTGCGAAAATGATGAACATGCTCATACAAGCTCTTGCCTCCGTTATAGTAGCAAACGAGATCTCGAGCTATGCCCTAATCTTTGATCGTTTCGTACTCCATCTGGCTAAGTAGGTAATGTTGAAATATTGATGTGCATTAATATTTATATTCCCTCATTCGACGAGTGGTGACACGTTCATTACGTCATCAGTATTTTCCTTTGCCGAACGAAGAAAAATATCAGGGAATAATAACAAAATGTTAGAGGAGAACAGGAAACTTGTGGGTACGTAGCAACTTGTATCAGAGTGTTGGTGTTAATTTACTGATCAGTCAATTATACCTTGCTACAATTATGTCAAATGTCTGATAAATACCACACAACTCTCCGCTAAGTCAGACTAGTGAAAGGCCCTGGGTTTGAACCATTTGGTTGATTTGCAACTAGATGTGCGCCTGTAGACATGCTCGAAAATGGTCTGATTTCTCAAAACAAAATTGATTCGATACTTGACCTATCTACCTGCCCAAATAGGATAGACATTTTTAAATCAAAATGCTACAGTGAAGGAAATGAGAGCTACTTTAAGCAGAGTGCAGTTGGCGCCTTTCCGTCATTACTATAAGAAAGACTTCGAAAGCTATATCGTACTTAAGCATTACTTACACTGCAAATTTTTCTGGTTTGCCTGCCAGCTAAATTAAAGCCAAAAATAAACCGGCTTGTTTGTCAGTAAACGGATTGTTTAGAGTTCTGAATTTTGGCTTATTTTTTGCTTTCTGGCATGACAAGTCTGGTTTCTGTGCATGCCAGTTTGGTTTTTAATATGGAATATATACATACCAAATAAAGATCTCATCAGCTTTCCAGTAAGCCAGTTAATACTGAAAAATGGTTTACAGGCAATCCACTATTATATGAACTTGGCTTGCTAGCAAGCCATGTTTGAGATACTGTGGCTTGCCCATATACCAGATAATGCTGAAATGTGGCTTATTTATTAAACCAATATCACATTTCTCTGGCTCAACGGTAAGCAAATTCTGGTTCCATCTGGTTTGAAGATAAGCCAATATTACTGACTATTTCTTGTTTACAGGAAAGCCTCTTTAAGGATTCCTCTGCTTTGCCAACAAACCATTACACGCTGGCTTGTGGGCATGCCACTCTAGGGCTTTTGTATCTCTTGCTGACGAACCAGTTTTGAACCATAGTCGGGGAATAATTATTTCCGACCATCGTTGAAATTGAAATTGGATTTCGACAAATTTTGCAGACACGGGGGAGGATTATCATCCAATGCAATGTCCTATTAGCGATGTTTCACTAAAGACGAACGAGAACGAACGGTTCGTTGTATTTCCAAGCATACCATTGGTTAGCTTTCATCGCATTTAATGTCTCATCGCAAATTCTGTAACAGGATTGGATGGTACCTAATTAATGAGTAATTGTCAACTCTGTTCGTCGCCTTTCATCTCATTATAATATTCGGTCGTCTCATTGTAATAGTCGGACCATGCTTTGTGTTGCCCACAAGACAATGAACAAAACTTGCAACAAAAGGAACTTCAATGCAGCGCTGTTAGACGGGGAGAATGTGATGACCGTACTTAGGTTTATCTCCGACCACTAACTAATGCCGATTTGTGGTTCAACAAAGGGGAGTGATTGTGGTTTATCTATAAGAAATTATATGAAGCCAAAGAAAACTGTTTTATGTATAATGCGACCATTCTTGTAAGGTTTTACGGCTGCTATTTACAGTAAACTTGCGATAAGACCATTCTCGAGTAGGCCCATTTCTTTGAAAATGGGCAACAAAAATACGTTTAGAGTCGGCAATTTCTTCTGAGGTTGCAGTAACTGGGAACCTTTTATTACTAGACATGATTCAAACAAGTTCTTATTCAATATTCTGGTTTGTGTACATTTGTGAACTGCAGCTGATTGTGTGGGCGTAAACGCGGTACAGGAAACTTTGCCCCAAATCAAGGAGAAATGTTTGAATCACAGTCAGCCAACTGCACCGACTCAATTTTTAATGCCTTCGATCATGATGAAAACATGAACGCCGAAATTTTAAATGAGTTTGTATGAAATCAAAAGAAATACATGAGGAGATATTGCGAAGTTGCGACCATGAACCTCGGCTCACCTGATACTGAATGTTTGATACGGCCCCATGTCAATAAATACGACATTTAGAACACCTTCCCACACATGATGGCGGGACCTTCCTTCAAGTAGGTGAATGACATGTAATTTTATCGATTGTCATTACCGTCCTGACACCCATCTGTCATGCATGAAGCCTGTTTCTGATTGGATGGCATGAATGCAGCTGCACTGTGGTGTCGATTCAAAGCAGTACCGAATATTATACTGAGGCGAAGAATATCATAATGAGATGAAAGGCAATGAACAGAACTGATATTACTAATTAATTAGTGTACCATCCAATCCCATTACAGACTTTGCGAGGAGACACGTGAATGCGACGAAAGCTGACCAATGGTATGCTTCGAAATACGACGAACCGTTCGTTCGCATTCATAGTGAAACATCGCTAGTGGGTCCTCTTTGTGATTGAGCTACATAAAGCAGGATTGTAAAACATCTGAAACCCAAACAAATTCTGCAAGCTACGTTAAAAACCAGCAACAATCATCAAATGAATTTCAGACTAAAATTTATTGCAATTTAAAAGTAATGAAACAGTAATTGTTGCAACATAATCAAATCTAACACTTACAAGGGTATACTTGCCAAAACTGACATTCTTATGAATGATCCTTGTAAAATCATGTTGATAACATAATTTTATGTTATAAATTTACCTCATGCATCTGCTGCAAAAATGCCGGCTATTTCACTTGGAAATCACCCGCATACTACAGACCACTCATAATTGCTAGCCCATTTATCTCGCATCCAAGCTTTGTCAAGCCAGAAGTACTCTTCAAATTGACAAGTTCCTTTTACACATCTGATGTAATCAAAGTTTGAAACCCCAGATAACTAAGGAAACCTAGCACAGCATTGTCTCTTTCCATGCTGCAGAATATAACTCCTTCAAGAAACGACACAAACTGCTTGCTCTTTCATAGACGAGCACACCTAAACAGGGCTACGGCTTTGCATCCCGTCCTCAGAAAGTGAGTTATCAGCATCCTGGAATATAACAGATGTAAACATTCAAAATTTGAGTTACAACATTAGATCCTGGTAAAACACTCAGTGCCAAGCTTCTAATACAATGAGGGCAAGGCCTAGCTACTGGTATGTGTAGGGAATTTGTACAAGTATGTTGGAATGTTCATTGGTAGCATTCTAAATTACAGTCATGTTCTTAAATACATATTTGACTGCAGGAACACAATCATCAAGTCTTTCTTATTGCACCAATAATCTGACATGACTGCTCTGGGCAAGTCTCTTAGCATGACAAATATAGTTCTTACAAGTTATCGTCAATGTCATAGGCCTCGCTGCATCAGTGCACGGGAAAAATGTGTAAAACTATGGTTTGGATGTCATGATAATGGATTTCAATTCCAGAATATCAAACTGAATTTATTACAAGGCAAGATATTTTGGAGTCACAGTTCAATGTCCTTTTGAGACTTGCAAATAGGTTGGAAAGACCCTTGAGAAAGCATTTTATCACTCTGGCTATGCAACAGTCATCATTGATGATATACTTGACATGTATGTATTTTGAAATAAGTAAATGAGGATCAATTAGCTGTAATGTTTGGATACTTCTTCAGTTTTTCAGTACTGTTTATCATCTACAGTTTCTTGGCCTACTTTCCCAAGCATACTAAAATGCGAAGTATTATGTTTGAAAACACAGCCTGTATACTTGATCATTTTTATAATTGACAAATGAATTCTTGTCCGGCCCTAAATGATTTCAGCAATAACAATGCTACATATACATACTGCACTGAGTAGCAAAATATTGGGGATTTCATCAGGCTTCAATGACTTGAATGGGAAACTGCAGTTGAAAAGCAGAACAAACATGCTGTTAGAAAGCCCGAAGTAGTGGCTAATGGAGTTCAGAACAACAGAACTAAAAGTATACATATGATTCATGTGAATGGGAGTGTGATTGATGGCCATATTGGCCTTTTTACCTTGAAATAATTGATAAATGCAGATTTGGCATGGCCATGTCCTTGTACAGGATCCTAGCACAGCTGTTAGGAGCACATCTGTGTACCACCTATGTACTTGACAACACTGTAGCAGGAGTAATTTTACCCAGCCCTGATATAGAAATGTGTGCTGTAAGTATATAACACGCCTAGCACTGTGTGTACCAGAAGAGCTGTTCACCTCCCTGTACCAGAGAGATGATTTTATAATTTTAACAAAAATATACTTCAAACATTCAGTACTTCACAAGTTACTAGTGGTGAATCGAAAACGTGTGAATTAGAGTGACATTATGCTGCTGACCTACAATTTCTATTGTGTAAAGTGTGCAGTGTTGGTTTGAAATTTCATTCTGTTTACTCAGTGGGCGCGCTTAATGTGTTCTCAGTTTGCTTGCGATCGCTCAGTGCAGTGCACGACGGGCATCCCCAAAACAATTTAATTTTGACTTTTTCGCAGTAAAATTGGACTAAAATAGGTGTATTCACGAAATACCGGGATTTATGTCTGAGTACATTGTACGCTTCGGTATTGTCCTCGATGCTACGCCCCGGACAATACCTCCGCTGCACGATGTACTCGAACATAAATCCTGGTATTTTGTGAATAACATTATGTTATAACAATAATCAGTGTAAACATGTATGTCTGCTGTGTGACCACGATAAAAATACGTCACACATATGTAATAATAGCTGAAATTTGAACAAAATTCAAAATGGTAGTGTAATATGTGGAAATATGAGGAACATGCACACCGAATTTGATTATTATCGCTGCACACAACGATATTTGATCCCTTTTTATAATCACTTTCTGAGTTCCACCATGTCTGAGGACAGTCTTCATTCTGCTTCTACATTGTACTCACAGAATCCATTGTTAATTTGTGGAGCTGAAGGCATTTTCTGTATCAAGTTTATCATGGCTTGGACAATCTGTTGAAAAAGAAACAAATAAGTATCTATTATGTGGAAGTCAATGGTCAACATTTGTACATGAAGTTATTTGCTGAAAATGAATACTTTTAGTATGTACCTGTCTTGAATGACAAGATGGTTAACAAGATTTGTGTAAGCTATGATGTTGAAGCACCCAAGTTAAAATCAAGCTTTGGAAACATAAATTTGCATCGAATAACAGAACAGCCTTTCACAACATGCTTTTCAAACACAGGGAAGCGAACACAAATATAGACCGAAATCCATTAAAAAATCCATGAAAAATTGACTTAAAACAAAAAATTCGGTTAATCGTTTAAAGTGCCCAAAACAAACTAATCATTGACAGATTAGTAAAGCATTTACTGTTAACACAACGAGCACTACACTCAGCGTGACCCTTTTCGGACAGGGTAGTGAATTTCGCTCAAATCAGTTTCATGAATGACGAGCAGTACGAAATCTTATTACTGTACCCTTTCAAACTTTATCGTGTTTATCCTAAAACTGTCTACAGGACGGAAGTGGTATTTAGGGGGTCAAAGTTGCCAAATTATTGACCCCATGTTGAGGGCGTAGTAATCGGACTAATATCGCAGTAATCGGACGTCATATTTGGAATATGATTATTAGGGCTAAATATTGATATTTTGAAACTTCAAACCCCTGATTTTCAATTTCAATGTGTTTAGAAAACTGATTGTAAAAATTTGGTGATAAATCAGTTACGTTTAATCCATGGACGACGGAACTATATGTCATAATCTTCCAAAATGGCGCACAGAATAGTAATATTTCACGCTCAAAATACATTAGCGTTCTGGGACGCGAGTGATCAAGCTTACGTTTCTTTGTTTGGACTCTGACAATGCTGGCGCCACGAAATACCAGCACAGAATCGACAACATGATCTCGCTCATTTACACATTTGAAAGAATTACCCAGTAACTAATTTTTCTCATGGAGGTATTCTGCGTACTACCCCCATGTTCTATTGTGTTTCAACCAATCGTAATATTGAGCCGTTGTCATCATTTTAATTTATTCATAGCGTGGGTTTGAAACAAAAGAATTGTAGCAAGCCACGCACGGGCAAGTGATAATTTCTACTTTTGTAATCTTTTCTAATGTCGGTAAATCAAAGTATTGTCTTATTATATTCTTTATGGCGTCGGCATCCGACATAACCAAGATACTGTATAAAAGGACACACTAACTCAGAGACTAACAACGAGGACCAATAACCACGGTCACTCTCTCTTGTGGAGTGACCGAGACAGGACATTCACTCAGAAACTAGAACTTTGACCGAAACGAGAACTTGGACCATGGTCACTCCTCTGTGGAGTGACCAAGACTCAACAGAGGACTGAACTTGGACCACGGTCACTCTCTAGTGGAGTGACCGAAACAACGAGGACCGATAACCACGGTCACTCTCTTGTGGAGTGACCGAGACAGGACATTCACTCAGAAACTAGAACTTTGACCGAAACGAGGACAGATAACCACGGTCACTCTCTTGTGGAGTGACCAAGACTCAACAGAGGACAAACTTACTTGGTCCGACTGACACACAGGCAGATTCATGTATCGTTGACTGCGCCGTTAGGCGTAGTCATGGTTCCGTATTCAATAAATAAGTTCCAGTTACATCAACACTCGTCGTCAGATCCAGCTTCTTTCCTTTATGTTATGACATATATTTCGACATGTATGGCACTTAGATATTGGACATGGGCTGTCTCGGTGGGTTGCTTTTGACACCATGTATCGTACGGTGTGGCCAGCTTTGCCAAGTTTGTAGCGCCGGATATAGCTTCGACTGGAAGAAACTATCCAAAACGGGACAGCAGCATTACCTGACTTAATATGTGCTAACATGACTTTCAAAATGCTATGGAGCGAAGTGAGTACAAGGAACAATATGTCATTTAACGTTCGAAAACTGAGGTCGTCCGAAAACTGGCACACTGAGTGTAGCAATGCTCAAAATATGCCCTAACACAAAAATCCACATAGCATCCAGAAACTCCCGTCGATG
The DNA here is from genome assembly GCA_001465055.1 of Ptychodera flava. Lineage (NCBI taxonomy): Eukaryota > Metazoa > Hemichordata > Enteropneusta > Ptychoderidae > Ptychodera > Ptychodera flava. Next base: position 123,049 of record LD350034.1, on the reverse strand, counting down.
CTGACATTACATACCGGATCGCTCACCCAGTCATAATGGCTAACTCTCTCAATACCGAATCTGGCCTCTCCTCCTCGAGGGCGGAGATGACTTTATCACACAACCAAGTGGAGGGAATACAAAACAATAGAGCGACGGATGGAACCCCATTTTTGGTTCCCAAACACAGTTTAAACGAATCACTCAATCAATAGAGAGGTTTACCTGGTCGGGACCCCGACCACATGACCGGGGTCAAAGCACTATAGATTCACCGTTGTCTCGCCAAGTATTCCACACAAAATAACTGCGACGGTCCTTTTATCCCCCACATCGTAATATTAAACAAACCTGGTAGAGTGTGAAGTTTCCCTCATCTTCCTTTATATACATCTTACACGAACAAATACGTTACATTTGATTTGTACTTGCCTAAATGCAGTTCGAAGACATCGGTTGAATGTGTGAACGCAATGGTTATCACTGAGATACATAAGTCATAACCAGTTTTTCCGAAGTCCACGGTGATGGAAGCCATGTCTGCCTCAACTGTGCGGAAAATTGAAGGTAAATTGACGGACTGCCGAGTACGGAGGTGGGACGCTGCGAGGCCCGGATTATTCGGAACTTTGGTGCGCAATCTAGGGGAATTCATACGCAACTCCTGTAAAGTGAAGCGGTATGGATTCCACTCGCCAGCTGCTCCTTCAAAGAGGCACTCCCACTGGTAACATTTTGAAAACATATTTTTTAATGCCAACGGTCGATATTTGACATGGCGACTGCGCGCGGATCATGAGATATCGATAAAAACATGTCATTTCCCGAGCGTATTTTCACATCCCAAAGTTTTACGATTGTTTCTGATTATGACCCAAAATCCCCCGGTTTTTTGTTGTGCACATTGACGATATTCTAGGGAATCCATAACAAGTTCAACGACGCAATTTTACCTCCAACTGCAAAGACTTTATATACAGCATTATGCCTTCACTTCAGGTAAGTTTTTTTAAAACTTCTTAGTTTTTGTCGCTTTGATTATTCTCAGTCAGTTCTATTATATTTTAACCAATACCACAAAGACACCAGTTTTTACGTGTAAAATATTAGCCGCCTCTGATGAATATATTTTTGTCATCTGCCACACAGTTATATTACTTGTGGTTCAATACATAGCGGCCGCCGCTATGTATGTGTCTATGCATACCACGTGACAGCCTCTATGTATCAAGCGCTCTTATCTGTGCTAGTCAATTATGCGAATTCTGTTGAAACAGCAAACTTTGTTTTCCGTTTTTTCCGAGTCAGTAGGACTCGGCTCTCCCCCACAGGGCATGAGTGATCACCGACGCAAGTGGTACTGTTGCGTACAGCGGCATTAGCGTAGACTCGTACTCCATTATAGCTTAGTTGACAATGGCCCTAGTGCCGACCATTCAGTGTTCGGAAGCTTAATTTCGGTGGACCACCGGAATTCAAACTTTTACTTTTTTGAGGACATGTTTTTATCTATATCTCATGATCCGCGCGCAGTCGCCACGTCAAATATTGACCTTTGGCATTAAAAATGTGTTTTAAAAATGTTGCCAAGTGGGAGTGCCAATTTAAGAGTACGATCAATCAGCAAGTAATATAATTCCTACATATGTTATGGAGATATAATATCTATGACGAAGTTACCATTGTCTCCGCCAGTCATTGTGTAAAATTTAACTATTTTAAACCGTAATGTTACAAAAGGTGAATCGTGCGTCAAGGTTATGTGGATTTCGGGTAAACCGAAATATTTCAAACATATACACACTGGTTCACGGCAAACCACCTACAAATCAAGCGGTTATATTTCAAGCCAGAAGAATTTGCAGTGTAGTTGGGTGTATGTCAAGGGAAACGATTCTTGTGGTTTCAGCTCTACCGGCGAACCGACATTTTACAGAAAAAGGTAGACTTGCTCCAAGTCTGTAGGCATATCAGTATCAAAACTGAAGGACTAAACATCAGCAGACCGACGCGCTAATGGCTAGGCTGTTGCGTAGTCGTGGGGTGAACGCCTTGCTTGACCAGCTAGTAACTCAACTGCCAGGGAAAGCCAGGCGACTTGGGGCCAGTCTAAGATAATAGGTTCAAACTATGTGTTCCTGTTCGTGGCAAACAATTAACAAACCAAGCGGTTATATTTCAAGCCAGAAGAATTTGCACTGTATATCATTAGAAATATTTATGAAAAATAATATGAGTATAATTTTACAAATTTTTAAATAATAAAAGTGAAAATCAATAGCAAAATCATTTAGTACATGTATAAAAATCGTTTTTACTGCTTTATAAATGTGACCTGTGTGTTCAATTCCTGATTTTCTCAGATTTCAATAAAAATATTAGGAAATAATAATGCGTAAAAAGTACACTTGTTGTGTCTATCATTGCGATATCTCAGTCAAAAACTTGTAATTCATAAAGACCAAATAATATTTAAAGATTTCCAGGGTTAATTACTCTACAATATAGTATGTGTACCAACAAGGAGTAATATTTCCAGGCGTTTAAATTTGCTAGGGTACTATTTCCATGCCATTGGATTTGTCTTGGGTATTCTTCCCATGCCTATTGACACTTTTTCAATGCCCAAGAACTCTTAGGGTAATATTTTTATGCTCTAAAATGCTCTGAAGGATTCAATGTATTGAAAATATTTTTTATCCATAAAAAACTATTTCTAAATTTTGATTTCTGATTTATCCAAAAACTTATTTAGAGATTGTGTTCTAATATCCATAGCAATAGAAAGATTGTACAACAAACATACCGGTGAATATCATAGAAAAAAGTTCAGGCCTTAAAATATGCTAACAGCGTATGGATACAGTCGCAGAAGATAAAAGAATATTGTTCTTATAAGCGTGACTAGTAAACTTCTTGTAAGAGAAGCGTTACTTTAAACAACAAATGTCAAATGCATTTGGAACTGCTTATATGTTTCTGTAGATTCAGCCAAATTAAACGGTTTTTTTTTATTATTTTTTGACCCAAACACAACATTCTCGAATGTAGTGAATACTGTATATAATCTCAGTTATGGCAAAGAAAGAAATACTAATTACTCTATATTTTTGCAAATTTCGGAGCACCATACCTTTAAGAAGTAAAACTATGTCTAATCTTTCCTTGCAACAACTATAATTCCATTTCCGATGGCTTTAGTTACAGTTGCGCAAATTTAGCGTCAATTCTGATCATCATGCAAGTCAGCAGCAAGTGGCCCTATGACAGCCTTTTCAAGTAATGAAAGTCGCGGCAAATATCTTTAAAGACAACAAACTAGCCACCTGCAATGACTTGCCCCATTCAAAGGAGAAACATCACGAGACTGCTGACCAGGCCTGTCACAACATAGATCAATTCCATCTTTTCTGCCAAGTGCTCGGCCAGTATTATTCTTGAAACATGTGTTCAGCGGCCATAAGAAGGGCTGCTCCCCCATCGCTTGCGAACGCAAGTGAGTTAAGGCAGGGGTCCAGCGGGGGTCCAGACCGAATTTCGAGCTTAATTTCATTTCTCAAAAACTACTGGTCATATTTTGATGAAATTTGGTACACATACGTAGTTTTGATAGCTCTTTCAGTTTATGTCATTTAAATTTGCATAAAAGGTGTCACGTGATCTTTATCCTGACATTTACCCGCCAAAATCGACTATATTATGTATCAGCATATTTCATCTTGTAAACAACGTTTAAACTATATTTTTTCGGCAAATTATAATAGAGTAGAGTCAAGTCAATCGACTTATATACTTTACCAAGGAAATTTCGGAGTTAATCCCCTGATATTTCTGCCAAATACGTACGATTTTTAGGAAAAAATCAATTCTTGTTTGAATTTCGGTATTTTTCTAAAGGAAACATTACCAAATCATACATGTTAAAGGTATGGTTGTAAAGATCTTTTAAGGCTTAGTTCGAGGATAGCAAAATTTCTGAGAAATAGGGTGCTCTACAAGTTGAAATTTGCGAAAGAAATTTGATCGCTGTGTACGCAATCGGGCCATCTCGTAAGCCATCCAAAAGGTCATGACCCCGTCGCCTACTCGCAGTATTACCGAAACGATTTGTAATTGTAGATTGAAAAGTGGCTTCACACATCATTCCGCTTGTCTTGTATGTGCTTAACTGCGTTTTGTGTCGGTATTGGGTAAGGTTGTTGGTGTCAAAATTAACAAATTGGTTGTTAATTTAAAATGGAAGTGGTCTCAGACCACCTTGACCTTTTGACCCCACGTTTCGTAACCGGTTCGTTCCTCAGTCGTTTATATAAACAAGGAGGTACCAACTGTCTCTCCATGATATATCTCTTTCTAAATTTTATATTGTATCTATGTTGTTGATCTCTTCATCTCTAGAATACTTATTTTGGATCGTTTTGTGTCCGACTCTTTCGTTAACGTTTGTCGCCATGTTTCTTATGCCGTGGACTTTGGCCTTTATCAGTTTATCAGTGTATCGCTGATGTTTGGATTTCTTTTGTATGCGATGATCGGTTGTTGGGGAATACGTTCGTAAATGTTTCGTCCTTTTCTGTATGTTCCAAGTTTCCACACAGTGCATATAGGCTACATTTTGTTGTGAACACTAGTGAGTGCTTTATCAATTAGTTTGCTCGCTGGTGTTCTAGATGCGAACTTCATTTGTGATGTGATGTACCTTTCCTGTTGTTATCTCACGTATGCACTGTGTTGTTCTATGAATATTCATAAGCCCTAATGCATATTCATGATAACGTTTGACGCCCATGCCTTAACCTACTTGCGAAAGGAGCTGCAAACCCTCATTAATCAAAGACAGCTCTTTCTCAGCGTCGAGTTATTGGCTCTTTATCTGTCGCTTCCAGTGTTGATCCACCGTATCTGTTCTATCTACATCTCCAGCTGCCACCCCAACTACTGCTGCTGTGCTTGGCTCTCAAAATATGACATTAAACTGGTCCAATAATCACTTTCATGCGAGGTAAAACATTACCAGATCCATGGGACATTTGAGATTTACAAATTTAAGTAGGACCATCCTGAACCACTGATAGTTAATGGTGGTACCAGGTGTCCCGAATGGGCAAGCGTACCCTGCTAGCATGCTACACCCGTCAGGATTGATCCCCAAATAGTCTAAATATTGTATGAAGTGATACAGTATATGAATCACTCTATTAAGTCAAAGCCGGGAATGCTGCCGCTAATCATTTGAGTGACCGAGGTGTCATATTTGTCCACAATGTCATCATATCGACCGTAGAACTTTTTGAAAGTCCTCACGAGTCTTTTGGATGAATATCCCTGTCTCACTAGTTTTGATACCAATAAACTGTGTCTCATTTGAAAAGTCTCATTTGAATTTGTCTCATTTGAAATTTCGAATTTGTCTCCTTTGCTCTCAAAGAGTCGGTGCTTCGGAATAATGTTTTTCTTACTCTCGCACATCTTTCATTGCAACACCTTGGAGACTCTGTCCAGGATAGGTTTACCAGGGTGGCCGATCTTTGTCCTCAGTATTTTTTTCACACTGATCGAGTAGACAATGGCCAGCCCTGCCAGCAAAACCCTTTTGTACAAGGTGTTAACAACTTTCTTGGTGTCCATCATGCCATAAATATGTAAATATAGACAATGAAAGGTGGTGTCCATAAATTATTCCATTTTGTGAAGAGAATTCTGCGGAGCTAGATCGGGAGGTGGAGAAGGAGGTGACCCCCTGTGGGCTTGAGGACAAGCGTGCTTGCATGTTTAGTAGTAGTGCTTGCATGTTTTGTAGTACAAGCCTAGGGTCTTCAAAGCAACCTTGGCCACCCAAAGAGAACGTAACAATTGTTGTACCAAGTCTGAGAGGGTGCGGCCTCCAGTGCATCCGGACCACTCTCCGGATGAACCACACCAACCCTGTGGGCTGCTTTCTCTTGCTTTTTTCTGCAAGGTGATCTTGGCCAACTTTTTCCACTCGACCAGAGCTCTTCTTTGCTTTTGAAACGTAAACTTATTCATCTTCGCTGTGTCCAAAGGTGTCACTGCCAGTGTTTCCACACTCCAGACTGTGGGGGATCGGCAGTCTCTACCGGATGTGTTTCCTCTAGCTAGATGATGTCCGTCTATGCTAGTACCCGGATTAATTAGCCCCCTGTTTTTATATCTATGTGTTTTGCTGTGATAAGTCCTTCACTGACAAGAGAGAGAACTGGCGAGAACAGACCCCTTGTGCAAATCAAGGTGCCCCAGCTTATTCATCTTTTACCAGACAAGGTAATCATTGCTTAGATCCTTTGAAAGCCCCTCCATGCTGTCGATCAGCAGCAAGCAGTCCAGACCCATACTAGTAAAAGAAAACAAGGTTCTTGATTATGTTCTCGCTTACATAGGCATTGAACGCTGTCTCATAGACAGGATAGTGTTTGCTGATGAGCTCGGTCTTCATTTTCTCAACGGCCTCTAGGGTGAAAGGCTTGCCAAGCAAGTCATTACTCTGACCACCACACATAGCAGGCGCAGCCTTTTCCTTTCTCTTGGGCCCTCCTCTTCCCCTTCCAGAGGTAGGAGGCTGCTGAGTAGCCATCTTCCTTCAACATTTTGCGCATGTTTTCGACCATCGCTTCTATCCTTTGCAAATATGTCATTGTGTGGCAGTAATTGTGCACAAAGAAGCAAATAAAGAGCCATGGCACCAGCTGGGCAGGTGCCATAATGGGGTACATCTCTATAGCTTGTGCTGACACTTCTTATGATAAAATCTGTAGGGTTCGCAAAGGCGTGCAGCTCGTCAAGCAACGATCAGATATTACCTTCTTCTGCCCTTTTTGCTTTGGATAGCATGGATCCAAAGTATATTAAGCCTCATTTAGTTTCTCCTTTGAAGTTGGTTTGTGGGCTTTAGATGTATGCCCACTAGTCCTACAAAGGCTGCAAGCATGAGCACCAGAGCTGGGACATAGATAAGGAGAAGACTGAGCCCTTCAGCTGGCACGCCAACTTGTTTGATTTCTCATATACCACTAGTCTATCTCTACGGATGCAACAAACCTGTATTTGTCCATCGTCCTGCTGTGGGACTACGATCAACAACATAGCAGCAGTTGGCGAGGGACAGTGAAAGAGAGGGGCTTTCCCCTGCAGGAAGCTTGTCACCCAAGAACCTATCTGTTTTGGTATGGGGCCCTTTCATCTCATAGGCCACTATTTTCCCACTTCAGCATTTATTCCATCATTGTACTCTAAACACTTTTCTGCAGTGGTGTACTGCAGCTCATTGCTGTACCCTAGGATTCTTCCAGTGATTGTCAGTATCTTGATTGGCATCAGCAGCAGAGTGGCCAAACTGCCATATCCAGCTCACTTTGGCAGGATCAATCGTATCTTGCCACCTTCGGTAGCTGATGATTATGTCCGAGTTGGTGATCCCATCTTGAAGGAGAACACCCATCTCTTTCCGTGCCTGTTCTGCGCCTCACATCCTGCCAATGATGGTGCTCTTGATGCGAGCTTTGGCCCCCAGAACGCATTAAACATAGGAATTGATGCTTTATTGAGTTTGGCCATGCCTACCTACATTAATCCACTTCCAATACCCCGGCCACCACCCGAAGGTACAAACCAGTTGCACTGTCTTTCTGCCCCATCGTTTTGGAAGAAATATTAAGCCCTCACTGTCCCACCTGGTACATTGGTGCTTCCGGCTGAAGATGTCCTTGGTGTAAAGTATTTGATATCGGGGATAATGGAAAAGGCCTGGTCATTGAACTTTGTGTCTTTGCTCAGTGAGGGGCCTCTGGGCCTCTGAGGTGTCTTTGGCCTTCTGACACTCCAGCATAAAACCGACGATGGTGCACTATAGGAGAGTCCTTCTTTGCTGTCTGCCACGATTTGTATGTTTGTTCTTAGCAGTCTGCACCATCTAGAGTAATGCACATTTCATTTCCGACAGTAAAATATTCTTTTAATTATTTTTATTAAACGGACAAAAGAAAATACAGGGACAAAACAGCTACACGAGGCTGACAAAAACTAACAAGAAGCAAAGAGAGTTAAAAAGAAAATTAAACAACACAGCAGAAAAAAGAAGAAAATGAAACTTCACAGGTCTAAACATAATGTTTCCATTTTGACAAATATTTCTTTTAAGTTCCATTCTTTACAGCAATATTTCTTTCTACATCCCTCCTTGTTCTGGCCGTGTTTATAAAAGCAGAAATTGGAAACCTCGCAGAATATATAAAACAGTTGTTAACATATTTCTTCGCCAAAATAAGTAACACTGGACAAAATGCTTGATATGCGCTTCGCATATTACGTATATTGACGTATATGGAGCACAATATTAATTGCATACGCGAGGTATATCTTTGTATATGGAATATTCCAATACATTGATATGCGTAGCACATTTCTATGTAGATCATGAGTATACGTAATGCAGATCTTTGCACATTAAATGTACACTGTATTTTGTTAGTATACGTACGTGTATATTTAACGTATTTGACAAATTTAGAGAATCAGTATATGTGTATGTATTGTTGTATATTACACATTTTGTCCAGTGTAAATGCTTCAAAAGAATGTCATTAGCATTTAGATCATAACCAAAGAAGATAGACATTGCATCAAGGGTGATATCAATGTTCAAAAATCCAAAAACATACAGAATAAATTCTCTTCAAAAGGAAGTTACAAATGGACAACACTGGACAAAATGCTTGATATGCGCTTCGCATATGTACGTATATTGACGTATGTGGAACACAATATCCATTGCATACGCAACGTATATCTTTGTATATGGAACATTCCAATACGTTGATATGCGTAGCATGTTTCTATGCAGAGCATGAGTATACATAATGCAGATCTTTACACACTAAGTGAACACTGTAGTTTTGCATTTTATTAGTATACGTACGTGTATACTTAATGTATTTGACACATGTACAGAATCAGTATATGTGTATATATTGTTTTATATCAAGCATTTTGCCCAGTGCAAGTCCAAAGTCTATGAAAAAGGGAGTCGGGTGTTTGACAGCAAATATTACACATTTCACTCTCAATATTACCTATTTTCTTTAAAATTGTGTTTGTAAAAATATTTCTATGAACAAGGTTGATTTGAAAGCTTCTACTTCTACTTTCTATAGTACATATGTATAGAAGACAACATTTCTTTCAAATGTTTTGTCGAAAACACCAAATAAAACCGACAAAGAACTCATGGCCTTTTCTAAAATTGTCAAGATTCCTTTGATAAAACTCCAATACACAGTTCCAGATGAATTCTTACCAAATATGTTTTGTAGAAATCGGAATGGTGAGTATTCATTGGCAAAAGCATAGTCATATTGTGTTTTCTCTCATACAAAGAAATTGCTTTTTCAAAATACTATACTAAGAAATAAAATCATACGTATGTCATATCTATTAGTAACGGTCTGATAATCCACTTTATCACCATTAAGGAAAAAGTCAGAAATGAAATTTACATGACCGTCATGGAAATTTCTCGAAAACACAGTTTTTCCATCAACCAAGACATTGGAATTATTCCACACAATAGCCTCTGATTGCGAGCACACAATCACATACTTCTGAAAATTTAGCGTGCACCAGGAACACATCATATCATACAAAAAGGGATATACTTTAATACATCATTGCATATCCCAAGCATGCAAGTTATATTGTAACAGAAATAAACTTCCAACAGACGATAAGAGATAACTATAAATGGATTTAATAGGGCTATCTCTTATTGTTTCAACCAACCTTTTTACCCAACCGACCTTCATCGACTTGCAAGTCACTCTATAATAAGGGGCACGATGGCCCCCTAAATCTCGATCGTTCATGAGCGTACTTCTCTTAATTCTATCTCCTTTGTTATTCCAAATGAACTTGAAAATATTACGATCTACTTATTCTATCTCCTTTGTTATTCCAGATGAACTTGAAAATTTTACGATCTACTTCTTAAAAAACTTTCTGGGGAAGGGGTGGGGGTTTGGTTAAACACTAGCAATGTAGGATAGCTTGGAAGGAATAAGACTTTTCAATATGACAATTTTTGCAAGAAGAGAAAGATTTTTGTGGACCAGATGTTGAGGAGCGACATCATAGATTTGATTTTGGGAATGTAGTTCAACTCAAAAATAGTGCCTTTATCAGTTAGAGGAATAATAGCCCCGAGACAATATTTGGAGCATTCGACCATACAACAGGTTACGAATGTTTATAGTTAAAGCCGCACTTTTCAATCCCTGGTTCTCGCATTAGTGGAGTTCTCCTCCCAGTCAAACACATGGCCAGTACGATGTTTGATTTCTATAACATTAATTACACAAACTGATTTCAATCTTTTGTCACCTTTTGCTAATCCTGCAAACAGAGCTTATATAATCGTTTGATTGACGGTCGGTTCAAATTGCCAACGGTCATTTATTCCCCAGCACCACACTCGAATTTCCTTAAAAAACATCTTCCGGTCATGTTAGAATTTGAATATAACCACTGAGTTTGATCGGCAGCAGCTTCGTGCTGACCGCTTGGCAGTCTGTCAGCGTTTTTGCGGCCGGAAAAAAACTAAAAAATGGCATTTTCTGGAGCGTGTGCCCTCATGTTACCTGCTTGGTGTCCACTTAGACAATGAACGCCGCCATAGGTTGGCCCCCTTTTAAAGGGAGGCTCCGCCTTTAATCCTCTGGTCACGAAGGGATCAAATTGTAAAAACCTTTGATTTATCATAATTGATTTTAAGCTCAGAGATCTTTGCAAAGTTATCCAAAGTAAGCAAAACTTGATTGAGTGACTGTTCAGAGTCATCGTTGGTAAAATATATTGCTAGTTTTACTGAACATTATGCTTTTTCCGTTGTCAGTGATATGTTTTGCCTAATGGTTTGTCATTTGGTTCTGTACGTAAAGAGTTTGGTATGGCCGAACTAGATGGTTTGTTTGTTTGAAATTTAGATCCGATTCGGTACATATCATACATTTTTTCGAGTCAATTGAACTAGTTACCTTCTTTCATCTCTGATCTACTTATTTTATTCCCTTTTCTAAACTTTCGTAGCCGCAGGAAATGTTCGAAAAAAATTACATGTTGCTTTTTAGATTCTGAGGTTGTCCTGCCACAAGCACTCTTATATCATATTTTTCTACTTTACGATCGCTGGCGATGTGTTACATCAAAATGCGCTCTTGTAGCTGCGTAGTCATGCTTTACATTTAAAAACATTTCCGGATGCAGAAATTCAAATTTGCCATGCACTCAGAATTTCACATAACTGAGATCTTCGACTAGGTATTTGTCGCCTGGTAGGGCACATTTCTTCGCGGCTGTTAGGTGTGTGATCGTACTGATCAAAATAAGACAAACTTTTGTAATCATGTCATCATGCATATTGACGTTTCATTATATCCGTTTTCTAAAACTTATAAAAATGGCAAACATAAATTCAAAGTAAAATACCTTTTTAAGAGTGATTGGAAAATATTAGTCTTTAAAAACACACAAAATATGAACTGGTTCAAACATACACGTTGTCAAATATTGAGATACCAAATGCACAGGTAAAACAGTGAGTTTCAAAATAATCATAAACACCTTCATTACTTAATTTACTACATTTCAAAAATTAAATGTTAGCTCATTAAATACTTTAGTGTTACCAGTATGTTCCAATCAACATACTTGTACTAGATTAAAATACTTCGTATGATTTACACCTCTAAATATTGTTGAAGCAATGTGTAAAAATAATAAAGTCCACTTCTTAAGATAAGAAGGTAATGATAAGCCAAATGTTTTCGGTAACAGTCAATATATTATCAGAAATTGAGGACTGTACCTTAAGAATAGCGAATAGTTTCATGCTAAAATATCAAAATTTGATAAAAGTGAAAAGAAAGCTCTATTCATGACTCTGTACGTACATAGGCAAAATGTCTTTTTGAGAAATACAGTGGTATTTTTAATGAAAGATTTTAATATGACATATAATATAAAAGTCTTAACAATCATATCGAAAACTTATACCGTGGTCTATAGAAGATTACGATATTTTTATATCAACATTCGAACATTTCGTTCTACAAACAATTTCTTCCAAAGCCTAATATATATAATAACAATGTGTAATTGAATTTAAACGTAGCCTATACGACAACAAACCTAGACAACACGACACGATGACATAATGTATCGCAAAATATCTAGAACTGCTTGTATAGTTGCCATTGATAGTTACATCATCAAATATCAGAACAACCCGTGACGCAATCTTTACTGTTATCACTATCAGGAACACATTTAAATGGAAGAAAATGTTACTTTTGTTGGTTAGGCCTGACATTTTTAGTCTCTTTAAATGTATGCATTACGCAACCTAAGAGTCCTCGATACTTAAGAGGGTTGATTCAAAGCCCCTCTCTTTTAGCAAATCGATACTCGAGCTGCTTACAATGCAATTGAAGAGTTGACTAAAAGGTTCCTTCTGATCAGAAATTAATAAACCAGCCTTTATTAGTTCTGTAACATCCCCGTATGTAAGCTTATTTTTGTGGAGCGACAAAGTTATTGTCGATTGTGAGGCTCGTTTGGCTAATGCATTAATTATAGAATGAGTGTCTTTATTCGTAGTTCGACGTTCAGTCGGAAGGCAATTTAATATGCGAATTTCCTTGATATCACTCATAGCTAATGTGGACCAATACTGTTCCGCATCACATTTCTCGTGTTCTAAAGGAAAAGGCAAATCATGAAGATTTAAATATTCCAATGTAGGAAAACTGGATAAGACTTTGACAAATGACACATATTCTTCTACAGTAAATGGATTTATCATGAATTGGTTTGCAGGAGAGAAACCTTGCCTTAAAGACAGCCTCTTTAAAGCTTTACTCATAAGTGCTTCGCAGATTGTAATCAAGTCAGGTACCTCTATGTCGCATCTATCTAAAGTAAATTCAGTTATTTTCAAATGACTTTCGATAAAGTTTTGGACATTACTGATACCGTTGACTACGAGCTTACAAAATACAATCGAATCAATGCAATCGTGTTCGCGAGGCTGTAGTTCATGTCGGGTTTTCTGTAAGATGGGACTTTTACAAGTGACAATACATTTAGCCTTCAAAATATCTATCAGAATATCGGTAAGTTCCCAGCGTTTGTAAGAGGATATATCTTTAATAGTTTTCAATGTATTACATGGTTCATTTGTGTACGTTAATGTGTCAATATCTGTCTCTGCGATTGACATGTCCAGTGTCAGTTTATTTACGTTACTAATCACTGTTAATATATCGAGTATAAACTCCCGACTGAAAACAATATTTGTAAAACACATATCGTTTACTGGTTCCCTTAACCGCATTGCTATAAATAACGTAGACAGCTTTTTTCTCCATCGGCTGGTCTGGCCGGTCCAACCATCGGGTAAACAGATCTTTATCTTGTCGAATCGATTCGACTTAAATAAGAATTGGAAAACAAGATTAAAGAATTCCCTAATTGCTTCATCGGTCAAACATTTGTAAATAGATGGGCAAATTTCAAAGTCTATGGATCCCTTAAAGCTGTGTAATAAATTTAATTCATCGACGAGTTTGTACACATCAAGAGCATTTCTCATTTGGTCATCGATGCGCACCTGCACTATAGCTTTCTTAGAAGCGATGTGGGGATCACTAAGTACAGAACCAATAACGCTTTTATGAAAGCATGATTTCAGGGGTATTGAGATCGGTAGTTCTGAAGGCATTGATTTTGCGCAAATTGTAACCATTTCATTCGTTCGACAAGACTCTTGCAGGAAATGTAAAATTAATTCTGTGTCGGTCACTTGGTGTGATACCTCATTGAATACCACGACTGCATTTTCGCGAAGTAAGCTTACGAGAAATGTTATGCACTGGGAAAAAGAATCAATCTCCTTTATCAATAACTTCAAGTATTTCTTAAACTTTTCTTGATCTTTTTCGTACAACTCACTGGTCATGTACTTAGCAAACAAAAACTCTTTCATGGTTAAATCTGTCAATGAATACAACAGAAATTTGTCATCAAAATCCTCGTTTAGGTGCATTCTTTCAAGCTCTGATGACAGATCGTTAGAATTGAACCATTGATGAGTGACAATACTTACAAATCTACTAAAAAAGTCACTGAAAGACACATTATGCAAGGCGAGATCCACAACTTGCTCATACAATGTGGCCAAAGTAAAATTTTCTGTTGGTATGTTTTTTCCCTGCTGTAAGCAGTCACAGAGCAGCTGGAGGTTTCTCGGGTTTTCTTTTAATAATTGAACACTCGTCATTTCGTCAGTTTCCTTTAAAAACTCAACAAGTTTAGGATATCGACTGAAAAAGTTTACAAGCAAACTTTCCGCTAAGGGTTTTAAAGAAAGAAATAAATCATAATTAATGCCTCTTGAAATCTTTCTAGAAGTAACTACAATCTTACATGATGGAAGTATCAATCCTGACAACATATCTTCCACATTACTCTTGTCATTTCGGGGGATATCATGAAGCCCATCAAACAAGAAGCAAACATGTTCTTTAAATGTTTCTATATTTTTCATGAAGTCTTCATCAGCTGCAACTTGCCCGTTAGTCAATCGGAAAATAGCATCTTGAAGATTTCTGTACGAGTTATGAAGTTGCAACAGGAAGACCAGTTGACAATCTTCTAGGGGGTTACCAGGTCGTGCTGTAGCCCAGTCGTAGGCGAGTTTTCTACAGAGTGTGGACTTCCCAAATCCCGCTTTTCCCTCAATAAAAATTCGCTGAATGGTGCGAGATGGTTCACTGTTCGTGAAAATATCATTTAGTAGCAAACTCTTTTCCGCCAACGAAGTTGAAGACTTCACTTGAATGAGTGAAACATCTATCATAGTGGCTGCTTTGCTCCAACGATAAGGTTTCAAATGCTCATACAGCTTGTATTTCTCCTTTAAAAGTGCTGCACATTTCAAAACTTCTTCGTAGTTTCCTAAAATGTAATAAACGATAAAGGCGGTTGGCAATAACTACTACATTTTTTGTAACTACAAAATAGGTTTAGATATTTGCAAACAATTATTGAGCAGCTTAAGTCAGATAAAAATCTATATGTAACATTTCCTTTAACAGGGTCAGACTGAAGTACCCAGATATGGCCTGCCGGTGCTTTGAGAATGGCGTTCAATTGAACGCCGTCACAAGCAGTTGCAGACTGAAATACCCAGATATGGCCTGCCGGTGCTTTGTGATGGCGTTCAATTGAATGCCATCACAAAACCAGTGGCAGACTGAAATACCCAGAGATTGCCTGCTGGTGCTTCAATTCAACGCCATCACAAGCCTTGGCAGACTGAAATAACCAGAGATGGCCTGCTGGTGCTTTGTGATGGCGTTCAGTTGAACGCCATCTCAAGCAAGGTCTTTATTTTGCAGCTTTGCCATAACAAAGAAAGTTTGCCCTTTCATTCTCTATTAAAGACTAGCTCCCTGTCTTTTAAAGTGCTTGTACCAGAATACGAATTTTTTATGTCTTATTTCGTGAATTTTTGTTCAGGCACATTGATTTTAAATATTTTTTATATCAAAGTCGTCATTTGAAAATTAAAATAAAACGTATGCTCTTTTAACAGGAAAAAAGTATCATTTTTGAAGTATGCTGTTGATTATTTCTATCTATCAAATTTTATTTGCTCAAAAGTGGCAGTTAATAAGGGAATGTGGAAAATTGCATTTTCTGGCATAAAATATTTTTGATTTTACTAAGATCAGAAAATCCCAAATTAGATCAGAAGGTGTTTTCAATAACGAATGCACCAGCAAGGTATATCTTCTGTTACACCTTGCTGGTGCGTTTCTTGTTGACTTTGTCAAAGTTAATCCAGCGATACTCTGGTGTCAGCTTGATGGTCCACAGGTTAGCAATTTACCCTAGCATGCTTTTAAAGGGACAAAGTCGTCAATTTCCTACACATTTTTCGAGAGCAAAATTCCTCAGTCAAAACAATATTCGGCCCAAATAGTGACCATAGAAGGCTTCATGGATATATAAAAGCACCTTCTTACTCTTTACAGCAATGTTCAATATATGCCTGGGCGTCCAGGCCATTTGAATTAACCGCCATAGTTGAACTCCATTACATAATAAATTAATGCGCAAACTACTTCAGATCATCGTTTGGAAGAGTGCGTGAGCGGCCTGTAACCTTCATACAACCTTCAGTACAATGGATAACGAGGAGCACACGGCAAAAAGAAACTACAGTAAAAAATAAAACAGTGAAGATTAAAAGGAAATTTGCTCGTTAACCTATTGAATGACACGGACTGTGAAACAGAAATACCACAGACCCAATGGTTGTACGATATATCTAAAACGTACCATGTAAGATTGCTACCTTGATACTGATAGTGAAATAGTTACAGAATAATACATTTTCTTTGCGTTTTATGGTTAACAAATCTTGACCATAAACCTGCATCTTCGAAGACTTTTATTTAGGGGATCTTTCTGCCATTCCGTTTTTGCAAACGTCATATGAACGTTGAATCATCGCACCCGGAGATGTGACTGAACATTGGTGACATCGTGGCACTGCCGAGTACAACCTATTACAGGTTACCTCTTGACAAACAAAATTTGTGCGAATGTTATTGAACGGGGGATTTCTCTGTGCCTAATGTAACTATTTGTTAGTTTAATGGTATAACGAACTACAAGTGAGTACATGAATGGCAATGACCGCGACTTTAAATAGTAGCACTCGCCCTTGTCTTCCGGTCACTCGCATCGCTTGGCAGTTTTTGCAGTGTTTTTGCTGCGCTGACTGATAGTGGTTTGCCCGACCGCTAAACCAAAACAAATAGCCGCTTATAGGAAATCGGCCTTGATCACTAATTGTTGTGAATGCCGTAAAAGTCATGCCACGAACAGGAACACATAGTTTGAACCTTTATCTTAGACTTGATCCATGTCGCCTGGCTTTCCTCGGCAGCTGAATTATGCGCTTACTATTTTTGAAACACCTGACATCACTTCTTGGTCTCCTTGCCAGAGGTCAATATATCTTTCTTTCATGAATATGACTTTGTTTATGTACCGTCTATTTACTGTCTGTTCTGTACTGCTTTGTGTCTATGTTTACAACTATTGTCTTAAGAATTCTGACCTAACGTCATTGGATTACGGATTGGTATGATTGCGATTATTTTACTGTAGCTGGTCAAGCAAGGCGTTCACCCCACAACTACATAACAGCCTGCCATTAGTGCATTAGTCTGCGGATGTTTAGTCCTTTAGTTTTGATACATAGGCCCTATATGCCCACAGACTTGGAGCAAGTCTATCTTTATCAGCACAATATTGTGTTCGCCGGTAGAGCTGAAACTACAAGACTTATTCCACTAATGACCGCGGCACTGAAGGTAGCAGTCGCCCTTATTGTCTTCCAGTCACTCTCATCGCATGGCAGTCTTTGCATGATTTGCTGCTCTGACCGATAGTGGTTTGCCCGAAGTCAAAGACCACTAAACAAACATAAATAGCCGCTTATAGGAAATCCCCTTGATCGACAATTGCTGTGAATACCATAAAATTCATGCCACGAACAGGAACACATCGTTTGACCTTATTATCTTAGACTGGCCCCCAGTCGCCTGGCTTTCCCCGGCAGCTGAGTTACTAGCTGGTCAAGCAAGGCGTTCACCCCACAGCCTAGTCATTAGCGCGTCGGTCTGCTGCTGTTTAGTCCTTCAGTTTTGATACCGATATGCCCACAGACTTGGAGCAAGTTTACTTTTATCGGTAAAATGTCGGTTCGCCGGTAGAGCTGAAACCACAAGAATGGTTTCCCTTGACATACACCCAATTACACTGGAAATTCTTCTGGCTTGAAATATAACTGCTTGATTTGTCGGTGGTTTGCGGTGAACCAGTGTGTATATGTTTGAAACATTTCGCTTTGCCCGAAATCCACGAAGATTTTTTGGTTTGAAGTCACGCCACCACACAGAGTATGAATGGCGTGTATTCATACCAATACATCAGTGGCTTATTATCAAGCCCGTCATGGCATAAATGTAAGCTGAATGGCTTCTTTTTAAGCCCGTCATACTATAATCTATTGGTTCAAATTTTAGCCACTTGCATCGTTGGATTTGTTTATATACCGACAAATTCATTGGCTCATCTTTAAGCCAACCACAAGTGGCAACTTTGTGGGCATGGTTTTAGTTTAAACCGGTCAAGCACTTGAAATAAATCGGCCTGTTTTCAAGCCATCATCATGACAGTCACTGGTTAATATCTAAACCAGAATTGTACATCACATCACTACATTGATAACAGTGAGGACGATGAGCATCCATGCCTGCATTCAGTGCGACAGATTGATTAGAGTTAAATTTCTAGTAAGATACAATATTGTGAAGTTTTCAATTGAACAGAAGACATGGAATTGCTTGAAGTATGTAGGCATTATAAATATCAAAACAATTCATTGAAGGAATTAAGGTACTTGCGGGTTTTTACGTCATTTGTGCGTCACAGCGCCGTGAAAATAAATAATTGAAGTTCGGATTTTCAACAACCAACACAATATACATAAATGACATAACATTTAGTTCTGCTCTTTTCCACACAATTTCGAATCATTCGCTCTTCTGTATCTTCCGATCCCCTCATTCACCTCGCTTGTATGCGTTTCATCTACTGACGTCACTCCGCGGTCGAAAATACTGAAATAGCGTTGATCGCAAATGATGTAATTTTTCTTCCATTAACATGCAAAAATAAATGTAGGGCATATACGTCGGATTGTCCGCATTTTCCGAAGAGCAACGAAAGTAAAAACCACAATAATTTACGGTGCACACAAAAAGCTACCACAAGAGCCACGCATGCATTACAACAACAAACTTTGGTCGAATTTCAGGCAGCGATGTCGCTCGCGTGCAACTATAACAAACCTGAAATCGCGATCAACGC
This sequence comes from Ptychodera flava, assembly GCA_001465055.1. Lineage (NCBI taxonomy): Eukaryota > Metazoa > Hemichordata > Enteropneusta > Ptychoderidae > Ptychodera > Ptychodera flava. The sequence goes on along the minus strand of LD350034.1, from coordinate 104,056 downwards.
TGCTATTCTGACTTTTTTCCAGGCCAAAGCCTTGATCCTGGGACAATTCCGATGTATTTTATTAATAAGGACATTTTTGAAACGGATGACCATAGCACAGTATAGCTGATAATATTGTCAGACGGTCCAGCGTGTGTCAATAAAGGTCAATGGTCGCAGTTTGCATGGAGGGAGGTCTGTAACCTTTGACTTACGATTCACTCTTTGTAACATTACGCTTTAAAATAGTTCAATTTTACACAATGATATACCTATGAATTCCTCTGTGGCACAGATTGCGTGCCAAGTTCTGAATAATCCGGGCCTCACAGCGCAGCTGAGGTGGTACTCTACGCCCGTCCCATTTCTTTACTTTAGCAGTCCGTCAAGTTACCTTCAATTTCCGCACAGTTGTAGCAGTAATGGCTTCCATCAAAAGCTTACGATGACTTCGGAAGAACTGGTTATATGTATCTCTGACAGCGATAGCTATTTGCGTTCACACATTCAATCGATGTCTTTGAAATGCATTGGAGGCAAGTACAAATCAAGTGTAACATGTTTTATTCAGTATCATATTCCGTGTAAGATGTATATAAAGGAAGATGGGGCAACTTGAATACTCGACCAAGTTTGTTTAATATTACGATATGGTGGATAAAAGGACTATTGCAGTTATTTAGTGTGGAATACATTTCGAGACACCGGTGAATCTGTAGTGCTTTGACCTTGGTCATGTGATCGGGGTCCCTAGTAAACCGATTTGTTGATAGAGTGATTCGTTTTAACCATGTTTCGGAACAAAAAATCGGATTCTTTCATCAGTCGCTCTGTTGTTTTTAACCCCTCCGCTTGGTTGTGTGATAAAGTCATCTTCGCCCTCGAGGAGGAGAAGCCAGATATCGACCGGCGTTTCTATATGGATTTTTGTGTTAGGGCGCTTGCTGTGTTAACAGTAAATGCTTTACTAATCTGTTAACGTTTTGTTTGTTTTGGGCACTCTAATTGATTATCTGAATTTTTGATTTTGAGTCAGTTTTTCATGGATGTTGTAATGGATTTCGGATCGATGTTTGTGCCTGCTTTCCGGTGTTTGAAAAGCATGTTGTGAAAGGCTGTTCTGTTATTCAAGGCAAATTTATGTTTCCGAAGCTTCATTTTAAGTAGGGTCCTTCAACATCATTGCGTACGCAAATCTTGGAACCATCTTGTCATTCAAGTCAGGTACATACTAAAGTGATTCGTTTTCAGCAAATAACTTCATGTACAAATGTTGACCATTGACTTCCATTTCCCTGTAATAGCTATTTGTAACTTTTTCAACAGATTGTCCAGGGCATGATATACTTGATACAGAAAATGTCTTCAGCTCAACAAATTAACAATGGATTTTCTGAGTACAATGTAGAAGCAGAATGAAGACTCATATATGGTGTATATGCCCTCATATATGGTGGGACTCAGAAAGTGGATATAAAAGGTGATCAAACATTTGTTGTGTGCAGCGATAATAATCACTTCGGGCGTGAATGTTCCTCATATTTCCACATATTACACTGACACTTTGGATTTTGTTCAAATTTCAGTTGTTATTACATATCTGTAACGTATCTTTTGTCGTTGTCACACAACAGACATACATGTTTGCTCCTATAATTGTTATAACAGAGGTTACTCACAAAATACCGGGATTTCTGTCCAAGTACATCGTGTAGCGGAGGTATTGTTCGAGGCGTAGCATCGAGCACAATACTGAAGCATACTTTGTATTTATTTATTTATTTATTTATTTATTTATTTATTTATTTATTTATTTATTTATTTTGCACAAAATGATACATAAAACACCACAAAATGAACAAAATTGTGCAGGGATTACACAGAAAAGCCTAAGACTTATTTCCATTGTGGTCCATATAGACGAAAGACTAACAAAACGATGAAAAACAATACAAAGTAGGAAATCCGACAACAGAAAGTAAAACAAGCACTTCCAAAAGATAAATAAAACTGATTATAACCCTTTGAAAATCACATCAAAGATTAAATGAAATCTCTCCTGATACAATCGACATAAGAATCTTGCAAATGTTGTTTTAACTTTCTTTTAAAATTGTAACTAGAATCAATATTCCTTATACTACATGGAAGGCAAATCCATAACTGCGAAGCTGAGTACTGAAAGCTTGTTTGAAATAATTTAGCTCCTCCTGCGATAAAAACTGAATTATTGCCAGAACGTGTACATTTTGTCTGGTGATAAAATTTGATGCTAGGTAGGATGGAGCTTGACCAATTATTATTTTATGCATGAGATTTAGTTTCAGATACGACACTCTTTGCTCTACACAAAGCCACCTAAGTTTTTTAAAGTGAGCTGGCCCGATATGTTCCATGGAGTGCATATCTAGAACAAACCTAATTATCTTATTTTGTGTTGTTTGTAGTCTATGTTTACTGACAACTTTCAAACCTTGATACCAGTAGGCACAGGGATAATCAAAAAGACAATTAATGAGACTGTTGGCAAGAAGTTTGTGTGTTTTCCTGTCCAAAAAGTGACGTTTGCGAAACAAAAACTTAAGACGAATGTTTGCCTTCTGAATTAATTGTGTGGCCATACTCTCTCCTGATAGTGTTTGATCCGAATCGGCACCCAAATAATTAACGGTGTCCTTGGCGATGACATTGGCATCGTTACAGACTATTTCCAGCCTAGACTGTTCTTTTAAGAAATGATTCGAGCCAAAAAGAATTTACTCCGTTTTACTAAGATGTAAAGTCAATTTGTTATCCATTAACCATTCATTCAAACTTTGCAATTGTAAGCTTAGTTCGTTTTGTATTTTACCAATATCCTCGTCAGAGACCATCAGTGCCGAGTCGTCAGCATACAAGAGAAGTTTACAATTTACAGCAGAACACATGTCATTAACAGATATTTAAAACAGAATCGGACCCAGTATCGATCCTTGAGGTACCCTACAATTAATCTGATTAAATGATGACATATGATCATTTACGTTGACCACTTGCTGTCTGCCAGTCAGATAAGAACTAAACCAACGAACAGCTTCGTGATTCAGGCGCAACGCTTTAAGCTTATCTAATAAAATCCCATAGTCCACGGTATCAAACGCCTTCTGAAGGTCGATAAGCACCATCCCTGTTAGTTTACCCTGGTCAATTTGGTGTTTAATATGATCAGTGATGCAAATCAAGCATGTATCAGTAGAGTGTCCTGGTCTAAATCATGATTTAAATTCATACAGTAAGTTGTTTTTCAATAGGTACTCTTCTAGCTGATCATAAATTATTCTCTTCAGAACTTTAGAAAAAAATACTGGCCGATAATTACCTTCAAAAGTTGTGTCATTCTTCTTGTAAACTGGGACAACTTTGGCATTCTTTAAATCATTCGGAACAACTTGTTGATGGATTGATAAATTAATAATATGAGTTAGAGGAGCAGCAATTTGCTCAGCGCCGTCTTTAATAAATTTGGCTGGAATATTGTCTAGACCTGTCGATTTAGTGCTGTCAAGAGAGGAAAGATGCTTATAGACAACAGAATCACTGACAACGGACAGTTTGAAACGGTTTTCTGCAACTCCTTTGTCAGAGTAAAAATGTTTGACGTGGTCTATGCCAAACTTACCTGACATAGGAGGTAGTTTGTCAACAAGTGAAGATGCTATTCTGCTGAAGAAGTGATTAAATCTTTGTGCAACTTTTGTTTTGTCAAAACAAACCTCATTGCCTATAAGCAAGCCAATATTTGTGAAAGTAGAACCAACTTTTTTAAGGGGAGCTCCCAAGTTTTTCAAGATTTTCCAAAGCTCTTTGCTGTTATTTCCACAATTGACTAATTTTGTCTTGAAGAAATCTGATTTTGCTCGTTTGATAAGTCTGGACACCTTATTTCTCTGTAGGCGAAACTGCCTAAATAGGCTGTCTTCCCCGTGTTTTTTTTAATTTCTTAAATAAGCGATGTCTCTCTTTAATTCCGTCTAAAATATCAGAGTTAATCCACGGCTCAGACCTTTGTTTCAAACGAATCTATTTCGTAGGGGCAATTTTGTCTACAACAGATAGAAACAAGGATTTAAATGTAATCCACGCTTCTTCGGCCTGGTCACAGTCAATAACCTGATACCAATCGATCTTTTTAAGCATTTCAGTGAATCAACCTGTGGAATAACCTTTCATTGATCTTATCCTGACCGTTTTGTGAGACTCAAGTTGAATTTTACTAACCTTCCTGGTACAGTAAGTAACATGGTGATCGCTGATACCGATTGGTAAAACGCCAGACTAGCTAATTTTGTCATGATCTGAGGTCAAGATAACGTCAATGATAGTAGTACTATGATTAGTGACTCTAGTAAGTTCACATATCAATTGTTGTAAAGCAAAAATATTACAAAACTTATAAAAATGTCTAGTTCGACAGTTGTCATCGAACTTTACATTACAATTAAAGTCACCAATAAATATTGATTCTTGGTCGGAAATGCAATGTGTCGTGAGTAACTCTTCTAAATTCGGAAAAATAGCTGGAAAATTTTGGAGGTCTATATAAAGTACCAATTAAAATTGCTTTGACTTTGGCAGGAGCAAATGAATCCATATGGCCTCTAAGGTATCATTTTGTAAATCCGATGATATTGAATCTTCTATAAAGAGTAGAATTAACATAATTTGCCATTTTCCTTATTATTAAACAGGTATCTACTTTTTTGGGTTTTCAAGAGTGAAATAACTAGTACATGAATGTCTGCATAGGCACAATTGCATTGTGTGTTTACAATAAGGCTTGTACAGAGAGGTACATTCAAGCAGTCCAGAAGACCGAGCATACACAGCACGTAGCAGTACCCACAATCTGAATCTGAATCTGAATCTGAATCTGAATAAATACGTTGAAGGACCAGAATTCTGGTATATCATCAACGGGAAAAAAGAGGGCACAAAGAGGCCAGCTAGTAACACTGGAGGGCTGCCTTAAAGGCATCCACAGCATTTACAATATCTTCATCTAGATTGGTCCAATCAACAATAGTTCTCGGGAATAAAGAATATTTATAAAGATCTGTATTACTGTGAGGTAGTTTGAAACAACGAGTATTCATTGACGCATATCTTTCAACTATGTTATGACAAGTAAAGTCCTTCAATTGTTTTGGTTTGATTGATCTCTTCGGTCTTTCAGGAACAAGATAAGTATCAGAACGTATAGCTGGTGCTAAACCCTCGGCAATTTTGAACAAGAACAAAAGGCGTAGATTTTTCCTTCTATCTTTAAGCAGAGGGATGTGATTTCCCTTAAGCAAGTTTGTGACTGTTCCGGGTTCTCTATCTTTGTAATTATTAGATATAAATCGGACTGCGCTATTTTGTATACGTTCAAGTTTGTCAATGTTCATCTGCTGAAATGGATCCCATATAATTGCTCCATACTCCAATGTAGATCGAACTAGCGATATATATGCATTTTTACGACAGGATAAATTGCAGTGTTTCAGGTTCCTCCTGAGGAAACCAAGCATTAAACTGGCTTTTTTGATACAATTGTAATGTGAGTATTCCACTTTAGGTCTTCTGATACAATCAGGTCGATGTATGGATTGTTTTGTACATATTTCAATATATGACCTTTTAGGTTGTAGAAGTAGGAGCTTTTGTTTCGTACACTTAAGATATAACATTTCTTTGCATTAAAGCGCATCCCCCAAGATGTAGCTCATTTGTCCAGCTCACTTAAATCATTCTGCAAGATTATATGGTCTTTCTGAGTTTTTATGGTTCTATATAACAAGCAATCATCGGCAAATAATCTGACTTGGGATTTTACACAGTCTGGGAGATCGTTTATATGTCACAAAAACAATAACGGTCCTAAATCCGTGCCCTGAGGAACACCTGAATCCACAGTAGCACATTTTGAATATTCTCCGCCAACGACAACCCGCGTCTGACGTTTGCACAGAAATGATGACAGCCATCTATGCAGTGGACCACGGATACCATAGTGATCTAATTTATGCGACAATTTACGATGAGGGACAGTGTCGAAGGCTTTCGAAAAATCCAGTATGGCAATATCTATCTGTTGGCCTTTATCGTACGACCTTAAGAGGTCATCTATTGTGATCGCAAGTTGAGTTTCACATAAGTACCCAGAACGGAAACCATGATTCAATGACGTTAGCACATAATGTTTTTCCAGGTGATCTAACATGTGACGGCAGACAATGTACGTGTCAGTCACCAAAATATATTGCTTCAATCTGGCGATCACCTTAATACCAACGTGACAGTCTGCTGATGTTTCTTCCTTCTTTTTACTCCCTTTTGATATTTCTATACCCCCAGTCCATGGGCAAATAAGTCTACATGGAGGTACAAACGAGACAAAAACAATTCGCTATTTAGGCAATAGGTCACAGTGACTGCAGCAAAGAACAGCGTATCGAAGAACAAGATTGGTCATCAAGGTCTGCATGCAAAGATGGCCGTCAAAATGTAACTTCAGCAAACGGCATCGATGGTAAGCTTAGCTTAATCTCGAACACAGTGTTCTTGACCTGGAGCCATATAATTATACGCAGGACGTGTCAGTGTGTGTGTGTGCGTGTGTTTGTGTGTGTGTGTGTGAGTGTGTGTGTGTTTTCACACGCGGATGCTCACACTACTCACAGCGGTAAACAGCCGAGTTGTTGGTCATGACCAACAATTCTTTCTCGCGATGGTTTTATTTAACATGTCTAAAACAGGGATGGAATATATGCATGCTCACCCATTCATTCATTATCTTTCAACATGTTAAACAGTATAAATAGTGTCTCGTATCAAACAAAATTCATTAAAAAAGGCCGACTATGTCCCTTTAAGCAATGAAACGCATCAGAAAATAGGCACAACACAGCGACAAAACTTCGCGTAAGATTGTCAAAGTACAAATACTAACAGAGCGAAGAATAAAAGAAATTGTTACAAAACCAGTGCTAACATAAGACCAAGACACCTAAGCTTGGTAGTATAAAGTTTTATCAGCAATACATATCATAGTCCAATCTGATTAAAATCAGATGTAGACTACGGCGACGTCTTCTTATGCGTACGCGGTATTCTCTCGCTGTTGTCTCTCACTACATCTGACCAACTCCCATAGAAGATCGCGTTCAAATCTCGCGCTCTGGCCAAAACAGCCGACCTATCAGAAGGCGCCTTACAGAGAACAATTAGTATGACTCGCAAGCATGCATGCACAGGACGCACGAAAATCAACAGTGTGTAACCGAGCTATCCACCCAGTTGTTAACAAAGGCGCACGGCGAATTTTCAAATCACCCGTCTGTGATTTTAATGTTTAAACATACCTTTTATTAATAACTGTGCAAACGGAAATCATGCGGACAGACTTTGAGACAAGCCCTGCGTACGATGCTGTGTGTTCCCGGCGTAATATGGCCTCCCACTACAACCCTGCAGAAAGGAATACACGGCGAGTTATCGGTCCTGATTCTGACCGTGCATGAAAAGCTACCTTTTCTAACTACTTTCGGCCGAGTAACTCATTAGATAACGCCATTAGATACGTTCTTGTAAGATATGGCCGGTTCCTGGACACCTGACCGACCGTGAATCGCTGGTAAACTATATTACAAACGGTTTGGGACGAGAGAAAATTTTTGGATAGAAGAGAGGTCGGCCAGTTGTTAGCTCGGCCCCGGTCAGTGGGAGAACTCGGCGAGTTGCGAGCTGTCTACAACTTGTACAGGGTGACATCTGCCGCACAGTGTGGTACATTTTTATTTGCTTTCCATTAAAAAAATCTGTAAACTTACGAATTACTACCGTCAAACCATAACACATAAAACGTTATTCATCAACGATCAACGAAGTCATTGTTACTACCAATTTGTACCTCTCGATCGTACGCCCGCCCTACTCGCGATCTGTAGACAGAAACGCCGAGGTCGACGTGTTTTTCAGAGTGGACCGTCTTTCTCATTGTTTTCTGAATGTTCAACAAAATAACATCAAAAAACTAAAATTGGCATGCGTGGATCTGTTGACTGTGACGAGAAAATGTACGCAATCATCATATGATCATATGTAAGTGGCCGACCTCTCCCACTGGCCGAGTTGGTTGGCGCATGGATGTAAATAATAGACATCCTTGGTTGGCGCGGGCTCTGGCTGAGCTGGCAACTGGCCGACCTCTGGTTTATATCATTTTTTGCAATCTGTTAGTAAGCGATTGAGTGACTTGGGTAGGCATACATCGGATTTCGGCCGAAAGTTGTTAGAAAAGGTAGTTTTTCGTGCGCGATCCAAGTCGGAAAGGCGGTTGCCGTGTATTCCGCCTGTCAGCATAGTCAGCAGGGCTGTGGTGCCATGGTGGGAGATCAGGCCGGAGATACATCGGGAACACAGAGGGACTGTGATCTTACTTTTGAGACATACACATACAGTTAGCAGCGCCCATGCCAGTGAACGACTTTGGCTGCTCAGCTCTACTGTTACTAATACACTCCAGTGTAATGTGTACAAGGCAGCCGAGCGGCCACAAATTTGTAGACTGATATTAGAAAGTGCGTCGATCGTGTTGTGTACTTGACGCTGCAGATGTGAATGACGATTAGATCGTATACGTTTACATGGATCGCGTAACGTGCAATCTGATTGGCTGCTTAAGTGCGCGAGATTTGAACGAGACCTTCTCTGGGAGTTGGTCAGATGTAGTGAGAGGCGACAGCGAGAGAATACTGCGTACGCATAAGAAGACGTCGCCGTACTCTACATCTGATTTTAATCAGATTGATCATAGTCAAACGTATTATATGCCATGACTGAACACAAGTTGCACATGAAATGTGTTCAAAAATTGAACGCATTTACGCGTTCAAAGGGCTGTAACAGTTTTTGAACGCATGGACGCTATTCAACGATGTGTGTTAAAGGGCAGAACACATGATATGCGCTTGTTGAACACCTTTAATTTTAGGCTTTCAGAGGTTATTCAAGCCTGGAAATAACACAACAGACTACTGATATTCAGTAAAAAAAATTTATTCTAAATATGCACAAAACATTTTTTAAGCAAAATACGATCGTTCAGTGTAAAATAGGCAAATAAACATGCCCACTTTGTAAAGTTTGTCAGAGGAAACCGCCAACGGCGTTAGCACCTTCCTATCAAAATATAAACAAAAGAAAATCCACATAAGTACTGTTGGTAGTTTTGAAGAAACATGAACAAATAATGACAAAACAGATTTTGCTTAAATATTGTGGATTACGTTTTATGTTCATACTTGTTAAAAACGAATACGAATCTTTCGAAAAAGCTGAAAATTTGGCTTATTGTGCTGAAAACACGTATGTATGGAAATGCATACTCCATTTTGTAAGATGGTTTCTTAAGACATTTCCTCTTGTATAGACAATCGTAAATTTGGGAAAAAGTTAGTCAAGCTTCTCTGATGCACATGGTACATAGTTCTTCACACTAAAGTAAACATACATGTCAAGTTGTTAAAGTGTCACAAAAGGGCACAGCATGCTGAAAGTGGGTAAAGTGGGTCCTTGGCAGTTTTCCTTTAAATACAATAAATCAGTGACATTCTGAATTTTCTGTCGCTTTCTGTTTTAATTTGTACTTGCATTTGATAGGGAGACTACACGTCTTTGAAAGCTTATTGTCCGGAAACAATTAGTTGACCATAGCGTGCTACCGAAGCTTAGATTAATTCAAAACGAAAATACAGAAACTTATCAAAATTCAATTCTGACCCTTTAAAGTTAAAATCTACATTATAGATGAACTGAGTTTCTCATGCTTCTTTCTAGACAGCTACCTGTACACTAATCTTGTTCATAATCGTGTTCATAATCGTGTTCATCGTTAATAACATGAACACATGTGTTAACAATGTGAACACTATTCGTTCAAATTTGAACACCGAAATCTACATTTTGAACGCGTAAAGACGCGTCTAGCGTCCTCAATTTTTACCCTTCGGGTACGTCTTACAACGCGTAGTACGTGCGCGTATGCTATTATTTTATTTTTTAGTGATGCGTTCCCTACATTTTCTCTGAATTTACATCAGAAACATGCCAAGTTAGTATTACTTTTATTTTTTAAATTATTTCTCGAACTAAAGCGGCTTATCAAATGTTTTAGAGATTTTTAAGAAATCTTTGTTGAGGCTTCAGATAAAAGTGGATGTGAGACTTAAACATTCCATTCATAATATGATATCAAAGCAAGTGCTAAGGCTTCTGGTACAGTTGCAAAGTCTACGAAATATTCTGTCAAAGATACCTGCTAATTTGTAATGACAGTTTATGAGGTTGCTTGCCTAAATTCATGGAAAACAATAAGAAAATATAAAAAACTACATGTAATTATGAATACGTGTACGGTGTAGAAGTATCGTTTGACGTTTAAACGTCAGTGATACACGTCTACGTCTGAATAGCGATCTTTCACTAAACGGACGTGGAAGACGGACGAGAACGTCGTGTTTCCAAGCATGTCATTGGTCCGCTTTCGTAACATTTGCATGTCTCGTCGCAAATTCTGCAACCCTGTTGGACAGTAGCCTAATTAATTAGTGGCCGACGAGAACTCGTCCGCTCCTTTCGTCGTCTCTCGTCTCATTATAATATTCAGACGCTGCTCTGTGTTGCCGCCACGGTAGCGCTTGATTCATGCCTTCCAATCAGAGAATAGCTTCGCGTACGACAGATGGATGGCAGGACTGTGAGTGAGGTCGATATAAATGCACACCTGTCCATCGCGTTCCTGTAATTCGAGGGATTTGCCATTATAAAAGCATGTGGGTGTTACAAGTATTGCAGACTGCGCAACCAGTTTAACTCGAGTCGTCCCTTGATACATTCACGGCCTTTAGTCTTGGAAAATTACGTTGCATATCAATCACCTGTTTTAAATCAAATTTTAAAAAAATAGATGTATTTCTTCATTTTATTGTTCTGGACGCAAACTGGCGAAACTGAGGAGTCTTTGAATCAGATTGTCACCGATCTGTATCCAAGGTTAAACTGTTCTGAGCGTCGAGCGATGACACCAAGAAATCGAATCTTACTGGTACTGATCTGGTTAAGAAAGTACCTAAATGAAGATATACTGGCATCATGGTTTCAAGTTAGCATATAAACCGTTTCCAGAGAAATTACCCATTTGGTACCTTTGTTGTGGTACTATTTTAGAAGAATGGTGAGATGGCCTTCAAGGGAGGATATTGAAACTCTCCGAGGACACTGGGAGTTTTTTTTCCAAACGCAATATGCACCATTGACGGTATGTTACACGCAATATATCGTCCAACAACGGAACCATAACACAACTTTTACAGCGGACATTCTCGTGTCATGCGATGAGCACCCAATTAATTTCTGACAACAGGGGGAATATAATATATCTACAGTCTTGATTTTGGGGCCATTTAAATGACAACGGACAATTTCAGTTGCTGCCAGGCATCGGCTCTGGACTGGAATTATATATTCCGAATGATATATATTTATTGATCATGGATACATGAACAAGTATCCTCTTCTGACAGTTTCTAGCGAGTCAACTTGTAGGCGAGAATCGAACGGATTGCATAATATTCAATCGTGAATTTAATCGGTGTCGCAAAACATGGAGCACGTGATAGCATATTTCAAGACCTATAAAGCCACAACAGAACTGTACCGCCAGCCTCGTTGGTTCATGCTTGTATTTGCCGATGTGTGTGCCTTTCTCGCCTAGCGCCACATTACCTTATTGCGAAGACGTCGCTAAGGAAAATCCCGCAACATTGTTTATTTGTTTTTGCTTTTTTGCCTGGTTACTAAAATATATAAGTGAATTAAAAACCATCGCCACTATCACCGTATATTCTGCGTGTAATATGTATTTTTATCTTAGCACAAATGAATGGTTTACCTCCTGGCCTGTGGAAGTCGTGCTACTCACGATGTGAACCCTATCATCTAAAAATCTCACCGCCAATCCAAGGTTCCAAATATATACCCTAACATGACAATTTATCCCCTCCCGTCGACCGCATCAATGAACGGTCCCTTTTTGCAACTATTTCTTTCAATTGTCTTGTCTGAGACACAAAGCAGTGCCCGAATATTATAATGAGACGAGAGACTACGAAAGGAACGGACGAGTCCTCATCAGCTACTAATTAATTAGGCTACTGTCCAACAGGGCTGCAGAATTTGCGACGAGACATGCAAATGTTACGAAAGAGGACCGATGGCATGCTTGGAAACACGACGTTCTCGTCCGTTTTCCACGTTCGTTTAGTGAAAAATCGCTATCATCACGTCACAAAGATGCAACACGCAATGACAGAACGTACTTACGTGTAACTTGACCTCTCTACTAGAGAGGTTTAGTTACACATTATTATTATTATTATTATTATTATTATTATTATTATTATTATTATTATAAAACATCTATATTCAGGGTATCTCAATAAGCCTAGCGAACTAGCTGGTCGCTTCTTTCTATTGAGGCCATCAGAAAATAGAATCAGCATACGCTCTAGACAGTATACATGTAGAGACAAATCACAAAAACAAACCGAAAAAAATTTACAAAACTGTCAAAAAATACAATAGCACCATGTTGTCAACTATACACAAGAACCTCTCAAAGAGGTTTCGAAATGTCTAAAAGTTTGGCCCGCTTTACATATTCTGGCAATGAGTTCCATAAGTTTCCACCTGTACAAGTGAATTTACGTGTTGCATAATTATTATGAACTTCAGATGGTTGAATGTATACACTGTCAGCATTGCTGAAATGTGTATTGTACTTTTGAATATTGGAACCCCGTGTAAAGCAATCTAAAAAATAAAGTAGGGCTATGCCATGGTAACATTTATACACCATCGAACAGATGTGAAAACTCTGTCTCTCTACTGGCTAATACCAATCTAACGTTTGCCTTGCTTTACATGACGGGGTGTGTGGGTGACAATTTAGAATTAATTTACCTGCTATATTATGTAGTATGTGAAGTTGGACAGTAGCTTACTGATACAGTTTGACCAGATGATATCCCCATAATAAAATATTGACAATACTATAGATGTAACTAACATTTTGGCAGTTTTCCGGGGTAAAGCAGACCTGATTATATATAAAAGTGTTAATCTGTTCCAATATTTCATCACTGACTTTGATATGAAATTATTTGTAACGCTATTCATTTTTCTTCTCGGCCCGAACATCATACATTTTGTTTTCTTAACATCCAATGTCATTTTATTTTAACTTATAACCAATCATTGATTGACATAATGTCCTCTTGCAATAAAATTGCAATTTCTTTGATGTTCTTCGATGCATTGAACAGAGCTGTGTGGTCTGCGTACAAAACCACTTTTAATGAGTTTATGACTTTTTGAGCAGTACGCATGACTTTGTCGCAACATAACGAAACCTCGCGTGCGTCATGTAGGTGTAGCTCAGCCGTTCACAGACGACACATCTACGTGCAGTTATTATTACGTGTAATATTTGTTTCAGATTATTTCAAGTTTTGTGTTAATTTAGACTAAAAGGATCGCAAATTGTCACAGTACTAGTATTGTCGTCAACTTCTTTTATAAATGCCCGATATAAACGCAAACTGCAGTCTCACTCTACTTCTTACCCGTAACTTCGACGAATAACTGTACTGGAAAAAATTGCCATTTTAATCAATTGGTGGCGTACGTTTGCCGAGAGATCGTCCTCAAGACATTCATTTCTAATCAAAATGACACTAATTTCGTATGTTTCCGACAAAGTTTAGCAAATCATCGAAAAAACCAAAAATATCACACCTTACTACGGTTACTCGTAAGCATTACGCTGCTGTCAGACGAACGTGAAATTCAACTGATGGCGGCGGTAGTACGTGAAATTAAACCTTTCTACTGCGTGTAATTAAATCATAACTCTAGATATCTAACAAATACACTATAGCAGAACTTTTGCCTCTCGTTAAAGTATTTTTTCTCGATTCAGGTGTATGATTGGCTCAAAATTTCGCCGCATATCGTCCCTGTAAACATGTCCATGTAACGTTTAACCAACAGCTTACAGTCATACCTTCTCATATGTATTGCCTCTGAGTAATGAATCGAAAGAATGCACAGTACACAGGGAAGACCGTACGTTCTTGGTGGAAAGGCAATCGGCATTGATCTCCGGCGATTGATAGTTCCCGAAATACAAACACTATGATGATGATGATGATAAGGCGATTGGTTTCGTGGATCATACGTACAAACAGCGAAGATCGATCTTAATTGTCAGCATCGACAGTTTCGAACATTTCAATCTTTATTTCCAAGACTAGTTCAGTAACTCATCCTGGTAAACTAAACTGGATCGCAGTGGTCGACGATGAGTATCACTCGATGTTGACGTTGACTTCATAGGAAGCCATCAAAACTGATGAGCTGTCGATTAAACAAATTAGAAGCACGCCGTGAACTACGCTTCTGGGTTCTATACGCTTGTAATGTTGGTCAATTCCATAAAGACTAACTAAAATGGTGCATTTTTTCCGATATCCCCAATAAAAATAAAAATGACTTATCCGTACATATAATGCCCCTTGTTAAAATGTTCGAACCTTGCGGTGTGTTGCAATGACAATTGAGGTTGCCCTGCGTACGATGCTGTGTGTTCCCGGCGTTACACGGCCTCGCACTACAGCCCTACTCTGGCTGGCTTAGACAATTTGGACCCAGTGCCTCGCCATTAGAGTCGTTCCTGCAAGTTATTGCCGGCCACTGGGCCATTGACCGTGCATCGCTGCCAAACTAACGATTTAGGACGTCACGAGAAGAATTTTTTAGCAGTCTGTGGGGTGGTTGAGTTATTCGGGTAGGCATAGATCGGAATCGAGCTGATTTCGGCCGAATGTAGTCAAGCGGTCGTGCGCATGTCGCCGGTTTTCTCCATGGCAGTGTAGCGCAAGCCGCTTGACAGAGGTCCAAGCCGCATGGCTCAGCCCACTAAGGCCACAATTATTGCAGTTAGGCTGTTGGTTGGAGACCGTATCACACCGGGAACACACAACATCGTACGCAGGGCTAACCATTGAGGTAGCACACTCTGTTAGCTACTTGACCGGACTGCGAAGTCTGTAATAAAATACAACTCAAACTTTACCTTTTGCGAAAGGTAAAAGCTATACTACAGTATTCTTATTTTGAAACATTCGGCATGATAGGAAAATTTGCAGCGATCTTCGCACTCTTTGATGTTGTGTGTCAAAGTAAAAAAAAAATCTTGTACGTTACAGTCAAGAAATCCGTGTGTGCCAAACACTGAAACCCAAAACTCAAAGGACAAACGCCGTATTTGTCCTATCTATACCATAATCAAAGGAAAAACTTTGAGTCATTGTAACTAGCAGACCACCATAACTCTTTAGGGCAAATATGAATTTTCTTTTGTATATTTTACCTTATTACAGTGACTTGTTTATGCAAATCAGTGCAGTTCATTTCAATTTTCCCAGGCACGCTGTCTGCATGGGACATACAAGTTTACTTCATACTATTAGTAGCAGTGATCTCATAAAAGTGTGTTACTTCAATGAACTAATTATCGGGTACAGGCTTTAATGAATGGAAATGATATCTGGTGTCTGAATTTTTAATACAGGATGCATATAATTAGCTGTCATTTGTAAACCTTGTCAGGATATGTCATGTCTTCATAAAAACAGAATTTCTGACTCAATCAAGTAGATAGGCTTAGTCATCAGGAAAGGTAGTCACGGTTGTAATGACATTGATCACTTCGCTACAGAAGTGGCCGTATACCAAGCTGAGCCGTCCCTGTGCATAGATGGGTGTGGTCACCCCGGCCATGCCAAGAACAATATGTTGACAAATTCATATGGCAGTGGGATATATCAGTAGCGGAAGTAACTTCAATAAGCAATTTTACCTGATTCGTACACGGGGAAAGGCACACTCTGAAAGGCTGACACCTTTTCTCCCAAGTCATATCTTCCCATTGTCGCGAACATATCAATAAGTAGCTCCAGGTTATTGTCGGATATTAAACCATTTTCTAGCAGGCAAACAAATATATCTTGAGCTCTCTGTAGCTTTGATAATTCTTGCTTTGGAATTTTATCTACGCAAAGTAGAAACTTCATTGACTTCACATCTTCGTCGCTGAGGTTTGCGCCCAACTGCAAGAGGAACTTTTTTAACGGGCTGATTTTGCCAACACTACTGTATGCCATGGTGTTCAGTAATATACGACTTTGCAATGTGCGATACGTCGATCAGCATTGATTATTTCAAACTGAGTCCTCTTGGCCACAGCAAGTCAATTTTCCGTCTTTTTCTTTTCGGTGTGATTGGATGATTTGATTCCACCTATTCATATGTTAATTTGAGATATTTGTAAAACATGACGCTCATTTACTCTTAACATAAATATTCAAAATGGCTCCAAAATAGCTCTTGTAAGGGAGAGAAATCAATCATGATACCCTCACAGAGGGACAAAATTGGATTGGCCGGCACAAACCAAGTAGGTAGACTAATCTCCTGAGAGCGGAAAAATTCCGCATTACCGAATTAACGGCTTATGACTCCCCAGAGAGTCAATAAACTACCGATCAAGTAGAACAAAAGATCAAAATGTTAATGAATATGACATCACCCGTGATATTTGTAGAGCAATCACCGCTTGACAGTCAGTTCACACCTCAAGTAAGGTATCTTTTCATATGGAAATGATTTCGAACCTACAGCGTTTGTGCCGGGGAATCTTGGCATGATGCCTTTATGAATGTCACCTCATCATTGTTGTGAATAGAAACATTAAACGTGAAGGGAGATGGCTATCTGGTAATCTTTACCTTGTAATGTGAGGACTCTTTATCTACAATTCTGAACAGTTACGAAGTAAACTTTTAATTCATATCTTAATCTGAAAATGTCTGCATTTAAAAATGTTCAGGGAAGAACGAAGAAAATAGTGGTTTTATTGGCTGTGACTAGAATTTGCCGTGTAATTTGATCTCGAATTTTCTTCATTTCTGCGCTAGTCAGCCCTTTTCAGCACAATAAGGTCGTCTCGACAACGAAAACGAAATGCACATCGCTTCTTTCAAAAGACTTGTCCCCATATATAAATGACGAAGTACCAGCTTAGACGTCAACGAATTACTTTAAACGGTAAAACGGAATCGAGAAAACATGTCGAAATAGGTTAACGCTTTCTAAATCCGGTCTTTTACAAAAGGGCAGCATGTGCGGGTATCGGCATTTGAGTATAATTTTTCTCAATGCATTGGTATAAACATTAGAAAAAGGTACTAATTATTACATGCCTCGTATATCGAACGTCGCGCGCTCCATAGGATTCAATTGTAACTCGCCGATGACGTAGCGGGCCGCATAGTCATCACTGGACTGAAATTGTACCGGAACTATTTTCAACTTGAAAATTTTTGGAATTAAAAGTCTTGAAATTTCATGTTTTGCACAGAAAATCCAGTTTTTGGAAAATTTCGCATAAAAATATTGATAAACCGCATAACAGTAGTTTAAATATATCAATGCGCCATTCGATGATGAAAATCTTTCTATTTTTAACCGTTTTTCGTCTAAAATGAAAATAAAGCTTTTGACTATAATTTGCCAATAAACGTAAATATTTTTGGTGCAAACTGAGCACGAGAGGCATGTAATAAAAACATTATAGCCCAAACAAGGGACTATGTACCCTCGGGGCAGGAGACCATTTGCCCTCCTTACGTCGGTGCAAATGGTCACCTACCCTCGGGCACATAGTCCAATGTTTGGGATATAATATATATTATTTGCTGCTCATAAAATTTTAGTTAGTTTTTAATATCATCATGTCAAAGACTTTCCCTTATTGCCACACAGCTAATGTTCCATTTTCCCCCTGTATCGATAACTATTAATTCATCACTTGCATTTCGTTAAATTTAAAACAATGAATAAATGGGAATGAATGATTAGGCCTATAGTCCGCAATTGTGATTGCTCAAATTTTTGAATTATTTGTATTTTATTAGAATTTTCCCTGTCTCATGACAAGAATTTCTCCTTTTAAAACCACAGAGAAATATAGACAGAGTCGCAACGCGTATTGTTTAAGGTGTGAAGCCGTTACGTAACCCATCCCTGTTCGCCCCGCCTCAGGTTGCTCTCGCCTATCTTTTCCGAAGAGTGCCGACCATGCATCCTTCGGTAATTTTCGGATTTTCGCCAATTGTTAAGCGAAAGTATGTTCGGCAAAGTTTGTGTTGTTTTTGTCGTGTGGTGCTGAGCGGAATTGACGTGCTGGCGAAAACGGGAGTGTTTTGAGCTTCAGGAAAGTGAGTTTTACCGTTTTAAAAATTCCTCCCATATTTTTATGAATATATAATTAGTGTGTTGAACCAAATTTGAAAGTCTTTTATCGATACTGTCTGGTTTTACTCAATGGTTTACGGTCAGTCATACCGTCTTTTACACGTGCGTCAAAGAAGGACATGTTTATGAAACTGCTGGCGTGTTATGTTTTGATTGGCGTGAAGCAGTGTTTCTGGCCTGAGAGCTCACAAACTAACTATGGTTGCTACGCAGCGTGCATTTACTAAGAAGTAAAGCTTGACAGACGTCTAAGTGACACTCCACTCCACTGTTTATTCTTGTGTGTCTACAAAAAGAGATTGGCATCAGTGCGTCTTATGGTTAGCCAGAGTGCTGTCCTAATTAACTTCGGTCTCTACTATCAACACGACAAGTAATTTAGCACTCCCTTGTGTGCTCTATCCAGACACTTAAATGAGTTTGTTCTTTTTATCTACAATATTATCTACAAAAACTTGTATGTTACGTACAATAAAAGTAAACGTTATGTACATGAAACTGTTCATCCATCCTGTTTTTTGCTTTAAGTGTATGAACTGATAAGCAATGACGAGACAGCTGTAATCTGCGTGTCAGCGCACTACTTTGTTCAATGTAGTGGTATTATGTTCACTAAATTCAAGATATACGTGGTCGTGAACATGTTTTATATCGTCAGTTTCTGTAATACGGTAGATTTTTTTCTCTGGTCGTCTGATGTAGACCTGGTGTAGTATCACTGGTTGACGAGTTATTTATGATGCTCTCTTATTACAAAGTTTTTGGTCCTTAGAAATACTATTCAAGTCCTATGGCGCGTAATCCATGCCAAAATTAACACCTTACATTTTGAGCCAAACTTCTTTCAACTCTCGCCCAATTCGACCCAACTGTGGCCGACTTCATTCAGCTCTCGCCCAATTCGACCCAACTGTGGTCGACTTCATTCAGCTCTCGCCAAATTCGACCCAACTGTGGCCGACTTCTTTCAGCTCTCGCCAAATTCAACCCAACTGTGGCCGACTTCATTCAACTCTCGCCCAATTCGACCCAACTGTGGCCGACTTCATTCAGCTTTTGCCAAATTCGACCCAACTGTGGCCAACTTCATTCATCTCGCCAAATTCCATCCAATATTGTCGCCAACCTATCCAACTTTCAAGAAACTCAATGCGACTCGTTAAATGCATTCGCTTTGCGCCGCGACTCGTTTGAATCATGCTCCCTAGATTACCTTTGAAGCTCAACTCATTTGATGACTCTGCATTCGTCTTTCTTTTTGAGCTGAACGCATTCGTGTTGG
>LD350034.1:56711-84281 GCA_001465055.1 Ptychodera flava | reverse complement strand
AAATGGGCCCACAGCATGCAGCATCCGATTTAAATGAAGGCACTTTTGAGTTGAAACAAACCACACGTGATTTAGAGTCCATTGCATTTACTTTACTTATGTGAAGCTGATTCTATTTTTATGTTATCGACTCTGATTTTACTTTAAATTGACTGTGCCAGAGTGTGGTTCATGGCAGCCAACCCATCATTAAAAAGACTAACTTTGCCATACAACACGAGACGTCACAGCGCGTCATAGCGACGTCACATGACGTCATTAATATATTCAGGTGTTTTCTGTTATTGTCCTGGGGGATCCAAATATTCAACCCGAATGTCTGTTGCGGAAGTCCAGATTTAGGGACTGGTCATTTTCTTCAGCCTGGGGGGTGGATTCATGGGGGGTCACCCTGTTTTTGACTTTGGTGATAGGGGTCACCATGTTTTTGAAATGCCCAATAGGGGGGTCAGTGTGTTTTTGAATTTTGACACAGGCTCATCATTGCTTAAAATGCTAGTGTCAGCCACAAATTTCATCATTCAGTTGTATTTTTCGGCGCGCCCTTCGGGCGTGTAACTTTAATAATCAGTAATATTTTTCAGCACGCCCAACTTTAACATACCAAGCATACATACATCAGAGATATCTGTATGTTCAATATTTTTCAGTGTGCTCTTCAAGCTCATTACTTTAATATATCAGACATTTTTTAGCATGCGCTTCAGGTGCATGACTTTAATATACAAGGCATATATATCAGAGATATCAGGATGTTTCATATTTTTCAGCGCGCCCTTTGGGCGCCATACTTTAATAAATCAGAGATATCTTGATGTTTCTGAGTGAAAGTGTACCATTATGAAATATGCATTTCATATGAAAAGGATGACAAATTCCTGATACTTTTCTGTTCTCTCTATGAGAATTCAGTATGAGAAAGCAACATGCACAAATATTTCACAATATATATTTGATACAGTGACTTATTTTAGAAATAGAAAAATGACAAGATATCTTTCCTTCTCATTGATGCAATTATTTTCCTTTGTATCACAGGTTTTCTGTAGAAAGATGCTTTTTTATGAACAAAATAACAGTTAAAAGGGGCAGTTTTTGTCATTATTAGCTGTGCTTTTATGGTTTCAATGTTACAAGAAAAGGTCCTCTCAGACACTGTACACATCAGATTCGGCTAAAAGAGCTCTCTATAGCTCCTCAGGAGATTTATTGGATGGTTGGCAATTCTTAACAGCCGTCTAGGTTTTTGATTAACTGCTTTTACCTCTTTGATATTAATGATTGACATCCATTTCTGTACAACAGTTCAGGACATCTGGTTAAGCATAGAAAGTGTGAAATACATTCACAGCTCATTCAAAATACAGCTCATTCAAAATATACTGTATTCAATCTTTAAGATTGACACTTTGAAATTCCTATCCTACAACTGACATGTCAACAATTTTTTAAAACATGGACTGACTATTTAAAATATAAATACATGCAAAATGTAAAATATATATATTTATCACATACATAGACCCAGTTAACCCTATAGTGTGACGTCACACTATAGGTATATGACTACGATGAATCCATATTCCACAAGTGGTGGATATGGGACCCGGACTACTTTTAAAACGTAAACAAAAAATTAGCTGTTCAGAACTTATTTTCAAATCCCTGAAATGCAAAAGTGGGAAAGTAATGAAGCATAAGGAAATATGGAGTGTGAAAATATATGTGTAAAATACAAAATACCGTCGATACTGGAATGTTTATGAATTTGTGTTTCTTCGTCGTTGATTTGCGATTGAAACATTTTTCTACACCACTGACATTTTAATACGCTATGATACAGACATTTTGTGTTGACTCCCTCGTCAAAAGAACCCCCGTCGATGTCCACAAACAACATAATAAACATAGTCGATAACCCAAGACACGTACCAATCATCCCTGCAGCAGAAAGAATGTTTTCTGAAGCCATATAGACGGGTTTCAAGTTCAACATCACGATCAATGCTGCCGCGGCAGTCAACCGAGTCGAGCCCCGGAAGCGAAGAGCGTTCATCATTCCTGACAGCAATGACGATACCCCGGACTTGAAACTCATCAGAAGAAATGCTATTTTATTTTTCAAGAGCGACGAGTTCACAAGGCTATCAGTGCATTTAAAGGTGCAATCTATTGTTTTGTCCATGCATATTGTGCATAACGCACGTTTCCTGCATTGTACCCAGTTGTTGTTGAACTTCCGTCGTCTCGCGTCTGAGCTAAGCAAGAATCGTTGCTTGTGTGTAGTATACTATTACCGATTGATTCACAGCCGAACACTGTTCTTCATTATATTTAAACAAGCTAATTTTATTCGTTAAATTTCAAACATACAATCGATAATTTCGTAAAACATAATAATTTTTGGTAATTTTGAAAATTTCTTACAAATTTTGCAAAGCAGATTCTTTGAATGATGTTCGAATATTTACAAAAATAACCCGTTCTCGGTAGCCGCGGCTCAGTGTCGCGACGTCCCGCTTGCATGTCCTATAATTTTATGAATGAATTTTCACTAAAATTGATGTCACAGTAAGTACCAAATATATACCTTGCATTAAAAATCCATAGTCTTTCCTATTTCCGCTTGATTCGCACAGAAAAAGCCCTACGAGAGACGCTAATTATCCATAGGAGCAGCGTCGGCGTGCTCGAAGTTAACTTCAACATGTACAGCTGAGCGCAGTCAAGTCAGCTGTGACCCAGCCACGACCGCATAACACAAGCGTATGAATTCTTGTAAAATACTCCCTCTCGTTCTTGCCCAGTAATTATCATTCCTGAAAGGTTTATTCACGGAAAACTGGGTCTATGTATGTGATAAATATATAATCCCCCCGTATTCCTCACTCGTGCATCTGCGTCGCGGACTCGTAATTCCCCGTGTAGCGGCTGTATCCCCCCTCGCCTGCACCTCGGAGGGATACGGCCGCTACACGGGGAATCATTCGTCCGCGACGCAGACACACTCTTTCGGAATACGGGGGGATTATATATATATATATATATATATATATATATATATATATATATATATATATATATATATATATATATTTATCTATTTTTATATATATATATATATATTTATCTATATATATATATATATATACATATATATATATATATATATATATATATATATATATTTATGTCCACCTTTTATTTTACCTATGTCGCGCGCCCGGGGGGTCACCCTGTTTTCGAAAATTGGAATAGGGGGTCACCCTGCTTTCAAAATTTGGAAAAGGGGGGGTCAGCCACTCTTTGACGTCGGCAAAAAATAATCCACCGGCCCCCCCCCCAGTCCGAAGAAACTGACCAATCCCTTACAGTTCCAACATAGTTCTTGTTATCACATCGTCTAGCTATACCGTATTCCTCCGATTCTAAAACCCCCCTTTTCAGAACGAAAGGTGACGGAAAACATGTGGGGGGGGGTTCTATAAAATGTCGTACTTAATTTATGCTAATTGTGCAATGTTGTGCAAATTTTATGCCAATGTTTTGATTTAGTTGAGCGCTGCAGACAACTCATACTTTGTGATATCGACTCATGGCCATGCTGTGTCGATACTGACAGTCGAATCTGTACGGTGTAAATTAATGGAGATCGACAAATTTTGAAATTTAGCGTATTTGCCATACCCTCTTTTGCTAAAAAATACGATAGCAATAAATCTTTGTATTTTGTGTATAGATAATCACCACGATACTTCGTTACAACAAGTACGCTCCAGCAGTAGCTTGCTCCCCATAGCAATGCATAGCATGGCCGCAAAGGTCAGACAAGGAGTAAAGGGAAAGTCCCTAAAGTTCCGCTGGCTGTGATTGGTCAATTCACGCAATAGGTCAAAGGTGTTAGTGCATGAGGTCAGAGTAAAATTCTGTTCAGCACATGCATACAGTGTGGTGCACAGTGTCCGTCCGATGTTTTCTATTTACGATTTTCAATTAGCGTACTCCTTAAAATAAACGATCAATTACACGTTGTGAGTTTCATTATTTTTCATGATCTTGCGAAAAGACAGGCGCTAGGCTCGAACTGATAAAGTGTTGAAGCATCGGCCGGCTGGCCGAGACAAAAGGTTGCTATGCCAATATGCTTACAATTTGATGAATTGAATTTTTGGCAATAAAACTTTGAAGTTTTTTTAATTGTATCGATGAACGAAATGTCTCTTGATGTGGAATTCAGTCATCTATGATCATCTGTTCGGAATGGTACGAACATGCACGCTTTTGAAGTTGGGTATTTTTCCCTCGCAAGACTTTCGAAAGCATGCATAATCTTGAATATCTGTTACACTATCGCCCACTCATTGCCGGGACAAGTTCAGGAAAAGGACAAACTCAAGCAAGACATGCTGTTCAAACAATAAATACATTTATAACATGAGAAAAAAAATGTACAAAATTGATAAAACATAAAGAAAGAAATTCAAAATATTTTCAGTTCATGCGCGGAAGAAACTTCAGATGTCGCGTTTGTTGATACAATTGCCCTCTTCTTCGAAGTCAAACCCATCGAAGTCTATATCATCATCTTCCCCCTCGTCATCAAACACGAGTCCCAGGGCTTCATTTGATAAGTCGTCATCGGGTACCGGAATCTCCTCGGAAATCATATTGTCTTCAGTTCCGTCGAGCGCATTCACGATACCCGTGGAAAGGAACGATTTTTTCAAGACGTGAAATGAGCGAATCGTACTTTACGACACGTTCAAAAACCCGACTATCGTAATGTTCATGTTATGGTAGCCAATGGCATCGAAATATTCGATTCGTACTTGATCAAGATGTTCAAAAATCTTCACATTTTGACTTTAGCAAAATGACAGTGACGAAAAGACTACATTGTATTAGATCGAGACGCTCAAAAATCTAACTCTTTTAATGTTCATTTACGTAGCGAAATCCAAGTGGAATTGTATCGCCAGGAACGATAGAACCGTTCCCGATTGACATGTTCCAACACCAAACGATAGTGTGCTTGTTTTGCGGGTTGATACTTCACTTTAGCACATGTTTGTGAGACTTTGATTAGCGACGTAGGTGTCGCGGATATCCTTTTCTCATTACATGACAAGTTGAGTGACGTGTTCATCAAGTTATTCACGTGTATTTAGAGAGAAATTGTTGGAACTATAAATCTGGACTTCCGCAGCAGACTTTCGGGTTAAATTTTTGGATCCCCCAGAACAATGACAAAAAACACCTGAATATATTAATGACATCATGTGACGTCGCTATGACGCGCTGTGACGTCTCGTGTTGTATGGCAAAGTTGGTCACTTTAATGATGGGTTGGCTGCCATGAACCACATTCTGGCACGGTCAATTTGAAGTAAAATCAGAGTCGATAACATAAAATAGAATCAGCTTCACATAAGTAAAGTAAATGCAATGGACTCTAAATCACGTGCGGTTTGTTTCAACTCAAAAGTGCCTTCATTTAAATCGGATGCTGCATGCTGTGGGCCCATTTCAAAAATGGTTCGCCCCAACCAAGCCCCCCCCCCCCCCAGAACACGGAATATCCCCCGACACGAATGCATTCAGCTCAAAAAGCAAGACGAATGCAGAGTCATTAAATGAGTTGAGCTTCAAAGGTAATCTAGGGAGCATGATTCAAACGAGTCGCGGCGCAAAGCGAATGCATTTCACGAGTCGCATTGAGTTTCAAGAAAGTTGGATAGGTTGGCGACAATATTGGATGGAATTTGGCGAGATGAATGAAGTTGGCCACAGTTGGGTCGAATTTGGCGAGAGCTGAATGAAGTCGGCCACAGTTGGGTCGAATTGGGCGAGAGCTGAAAAAAGTCGACCACAGTTGGGTCGAATTGGGCGAGAGCTGAATGAAGTCGGCCACAGTTGGGTCGAATTGGGCGAGAGCTGAATGAATTTTGGCTCAAAATGTAAGGTGTTAATTTTGGCATGGATTACGCGCCATACCAGTCCCTTTATCATACGGTTTGATTGATATCGAGCCGTTTTCTGATAGTGACCTCAACGTATTGGTATTCTATTCTGTATTTTGGTCTTGGAAATTCAAATTACTGTTTGTATTTATGTACCATTTGGCTTTTTCTCGTGTTTTGCGACATTTTTTGACTTGATGTCCATCGTGCTCTCTGTTATCTATGTCATATTGTGCTAGCCCCAATATATATTTACTGATTTTATGCTCGGATTGTACTTTCTTTAATTTGTTAATGCTATTGAGGCGCAACATAGTGTTGGCATGGTAACTCTCCCCTTTGAGTATGCCTTGGCCTGTAAAAGACCGTTTGGTATTGTTGCCCTTGTTCGGGCCATGATATACAGTTATGTACGTTGTTCATAATGTTATTTGCTGTTGTTTGAATTTTGTGGCTGCCTTTTAAAGCCGATTCATAAAATCGGCAGGGACGTTGTCTTGCTGTTTTACTCTCACCTATGTTCAGGACGCCTGTCAAATCTATTACAGATCGTTTACTGTCCATCTTCGTACACAGTTGGGTTCGTCCCCGGAAAGAGTGAGATAACCGTCTGCATTGCCATACATGAAATACTAAACGTTGCGTTCGTGTTATCTCCTTTGTGTGGAACTTGGTGTTGGCACTCGCTCCCGCCTTCATGTTGATTGGTTAGTTTTGTCGCTTGTCTCATTTTATCAAGTTGGCCGTTATCTGAAGACTGTAATTGGTTCTTCTATGCATTCTGATTTGCATATTTTTTAAACTCAGAATCCTGTTTTTAAACTCAGCGCTTATATGTTTAACTTTTGTACACTACAGGCAGTGATATCTGTATTTTCTCTAGATCATGTAGAGCATTGGCGTATCAGTACAGTACTGTAGGAACAGATACTTGCTGGTGAGTGTTATGCGTGTATCCATATGTTCGATGAATTCCTAAAAAGTTATTCTCGTGTATTTAATATTTCAACTTAAAGCTGCAGAGCAGAGATAAGTAAGAGTCAAATGGAATGGCCATATGGCTATTAATTAATCATTTCTATGTACAAAAGAGAAAAACACAAAATACACTACAAAATACACACTACAATCATAGACCCTCGACAAAAACGGGACAGGCAATTGCTGAGGTTTCTTTGTGCGATCTATCTTGTAATATATTAAAGTTTATTTGCCAAGTGGTCCCCCACAACAATACTTCGTACTTAACACTGAATCTCATTTACGATCAAACTGATGTTCTGAATATGTACACTTTGCTCTTGCATGGCACGTTCCGAGTAATGACACAGATAATTTTGAGTTTTTTTTATACTAGTCATGGTGAATGTTCAGGTAACGATGAAGATCACATTTGAGATTCTAGCTGAAGCCAACTAGAAAAAACCAGACGATAAAAACAGTGTACATTTAGCCATAGACGCTACAGAAAACTCTTGCTATGTATCGACAATATAAGTTTACATTCCCTACCATAAAAATCTGCAATAACAACAAACATTTACAAGTTAGACAGGTGTACCCATCCCCAGTCCCGCGAAACGACAATCTGGCCTTTCATCTGTCACGCAACATTTGACGAAAATCTGGGTACACAAAAAAATGACTACTCCATCGGAGCTCAAATACACGACCTCTAACATTTTGGTACTGTTTTAGCCTAAAGAAACACCAAAGTTCGGATAAGCTACACATGTCTACATCCGCAAAGGACACGGACGATTGCGGAATGTAAACAACTCTGTGATGTCAACTGCTGTCAAGTCTGGAACTGCAGCGATATGTGTTTCGGATTTCTATTTGAAACTGTGTCACTTTACAGCAACATACTGACTCCCTGCAGACTTCTAGATGCATCGAATCTCGCAATCAATATATAAAAAGTACTTTAAAACCATTTTTACGAATTCTTCTCAAAATCGTTGTAACACTTTTCTTTCTAAAAATGGACTTGCGGGTAATCCGAAATAACTTGCAATCCGAAAATATTATTACCGTACACCCGCATGCACGTGTCTATGAACCAGACGTTGTGCAGTCGATCGGGTCCAGCTTCATTCCGTCCCCGACCCATTAACACCTCTTAATTATTCAAAGTAGGATCGCATGCTGCTTATCCCAGAGACCCTTTGTTCTTTATCGCAGTTGCCAGTCCCGTTTTTCTCGAGGGTCTATGCTACAATACACTAAAAGCAAAAACAAAAAACAAAACAAAACAAAACAAGATACGAACGATGTGAGGAGTTACCCTCTCGTTATTGCATTAATCACGACATAAAGTGTCTGAGACTTATTTTACAGCAGCTATTGTCTGACCACAGTCAGAGAATACCAAGCATCACATATGCAAGCTTCTTATGGTGTTAGAATTTGAAAAGCAACTGATATTATGAGGTTATAACGAATGTACCACAAAGGATGCACGAGGGCATTGGCGCAGCGTATCGCTCGACGCCAAGCGGAGGGCGATGCGCGGCACCAATGTCCGAGTGCATCCTTTTCGGTATTATCGTGAAAACATTATTATTATAAATCTTACTTTTGTGACTGGAGCATCAAAATGTCTGAGTAGTGACCGTTTTCGTGCAATGTCAGCAATTTTTCTTCCAATTTTATCGCGCCATTGTGGAATGTTATCTCGGACACGCTTCTGCAAGTTTTGGAGTGTTTGCACTTCACATTAGCTGGTCCCCGCCTACGTGACAAGCACAAAGAGGCAGGTAATGGGAAACCGCCATGTATCGAATTACGAAATCTGATTGGTTAAATCATGGGGCGCTGTCATTGGCTGTTCAATTTTACTTTGAAGTAAAGCTAAAATTATCACAGCGAACGTGGCTAGAATTTAATCAAGGATTTAATTAACATTCTTACAAGTTTTGAAATATTGGCAGGTACCAGACTAGACTAAAAAGCACGCGATAAAAAATGGTGCACTATGTGCGGGCATGCGCAATCAACAACTTCCGGGAGACCAAAAACTGTCTCATTTCGAAATGGCGGTTTGTCTGTGTCTGCGTCTTACTACGTGCAGCGTCTAGCTAGTCACATGAGACGCAGTGATCAGCGAAGCACTACACATGGACGTACAGAGCGCGCACGAGACTTTTTCTGGCACTCATCTAATGGGTCCCTTGAAACCATTCTAGTTTAAACGCGCAGATACAGTTACAAAACGGGCGTTCCGTACGGCTTTTTTAGTGCGCGCAAATTCTATTGTTCTCGATGGTAGATGTATAATAATAGCCAATATCCACGGCCGAAATCTTTATCTACGAAAAACCAACAAATATTCAAGCCATCACTGACTGGTCCCAATAAGGGGGTCAATGTGTTTTTGAATTCCTACACGGGCGCATGCTTGCCTAAAGCACATCTAGTCTGTGGGCCAAACCCTTAAAAAAGCTCTGGAAGTTGATTTTTTATGTCAGGATATTAGGGCATATTGATATTATGGGAAATTACAGTTGACAACATGCTTGTATGGAATCTCATAATTCAATTGCAAGATCTGGAGCAATAATTAGAGTTTTTGATAAAAAAGCTCATTTTTTGATATTTTCAATAAAAACGGAGAAACGTATGTTATTGCTCTGTTTATGATATTTATTGCAGAGTTTACCGATGAAATCCACGAAAACAATAAAAACCAGTTTTTTTGTTTCAGTAAAAAAACACCAAAAAGCTGTTTTTTACCAAAAACATGTAAATTTGCATTATTTTCAAGTAAAGAGTGAGGCGATGTTTAATGGTTTACTTTCAGTGAAAAAACATTGTATCTCCCTTTTCAAGACATGACATCCTCATTTATGTATTGGAAATGTCTAAAATGTATATTTCAACCAAAAGTGCAGTTTGTCAGCTTTTTCACTAAAATAGACGACATACTTAGAGGGTATTTCAAATGATTTCAGTGAAATGGTTACTGATCCGATATGAAAAGGTGTTATGTTTTTTGTAATTCCTTCTTGAAAAAACTGGTTAGCGTTTATTTTTTATGCAAAAGTATTCGTATTTACCAAATATGGAGAAATCTTAAGATCTACAATTCTAGTAATTTTGACCATTATGTGCTAAACTCTTTCAGAGCATATGATCAAAATAAAATGGAAGTATGAAAATTTGTGAAGGAGAAATTACCACATTTGTTAGACTTTAACAGGTTTTTATTCTCCCTTATTTTCTGTGAATGCAACAATCAGCAGAAATACATTTTGATACGCTGAAAGATTTGAAATTTAAAATTTTCTACGTTTTAAAGACACAGATATTCCTCATATTTCTTTGTCATTAGCAAGTATTGTCCGATTTGTTATCACAATGACTGAGCATTCTACTTTGTCTCCCATACAGTTAATTAGTTCATTCAATGTCACTTTCAATGTCTGAGAAGCTATCATTCTCTCCATCTCCCAATCCACTTTCATCAATGTTTGTTGTGTTTGTACAGGAAACACACTGACACAGCTCTTTGCGAAGCAATTCCACTTCTCTACACGAACATCTTGACGAGCATCCAGACTTCTTGCATTTACAGCTTACAAAATTGATGATAGAATCTGGTGCAGGGGGAAATGTCATCCACTTAATTGACAACTCTGAGTCTGCTATAATCCATCCATGTCCATGTGGGCTTGGTGCATCCATTTAAGCTTGCAAACATCGCCTGTAGATTGCTGTTTGATAGTTTGCTCGCTGCGTATGCAATTTCAGGCTATCTCTGTTTTGAGGGATGGCACCATCATTTTGTGAAGCAAGATGAAAGCAATTGTATCTTGCTTCATTCACATTACTGCATCGGCATTGTCCATACAAATCACAGACAAAGGACTCTATTTGTGTCATCAGTGTATCAGACAATGTCCATGGCATTCCCAGGTCATGGAATGTACTAGTGTAGGTATCACTTTCCAGCAGCAGTTTTGCCATCTTCTTCTTCCCTTTGTCTTTAAAAGCACTCATGCTATCATTGCCAGAGAACACATGAAGGCTGAGGAGAGCCAGGGCAGTCTTGATTCCCAAAGACTCTGATATTTTATTCACATGGAGTTTTTTACCACTTTTGCTGGTTTGATGTAGGAACAGCTGGCTCTGTAATTGATGAGCACAACTCACAGCTTACATCAAGACATCTGTATCAGGACTGCGAATGACAATGTTGTCTACCTCCCTGATGTATTATGTATGTTTAGCATGGACTAGTAGTCTTATGTCAGCCTCTTCATGGTCACAATACAATTCTTGTATTTCAATTACATCCATGACACCATCTGCAGATTGCAACCTGTAGCATAACTCGCCATTGGAGACATACATGGTGATACCCTGGAGGCATTCTGATTCAA
This sequence comes from Ptychodera flava, assembly GCA_001465055.1. Taxonomy (NCBI): domain Eukaryota; kingdom Metazoa; phylum Hemichordata; class Enteropneusta; family Ptychoderidae; genus Ptychodera; species Ptychodera flava. Next base: position 72,937 of record LD350034.1, on the reverse strand, counting down.
ATTCTTTCCATGATTCAAACAGAAAGAGTAGGAGAGATTCCTTATTCTTACCATGGGCAAGATACTTTTTGAACTGCCTTGGCATATTTAGAGTTGGTCTTGTGATCCGGATCTCAGTAAGGGTACCTGTAGTTGCCCTACGTTTTCTCTCTGCATCTTTTATGGAATGTTCTCTCTACTGATCGATGACAAAGTCAATTCTTGTGGCACCATACTTAGTGACCATTGCTCTCAACTGGTAAAACATGCTAGATGTAAATTCTCCAAATGTCGCCGGTATCCTACTTTGTATTTGTATCATTGCAATAGCATCAACCATAACGACAGTCTTGTCTTTGAGACTCGGGTAAACAAATGTTGCCTCCAGACGATGAGCAAGAACAGCTTTATTTGTCTTGGTCATTGTGTCATCGAAGTTAGCCAACATTGCTGGAATATGGCCTAGTGGGTATGTCATAGCATTATGAAGATCAAGTTGTCGTACCTGTGCAATCAACAGCATTTTCTGGAGAAGATTCCTATTTTCTTTCAGTGACAAGCAGTTCATGGTTACTTTTGACTTTGGTCTCTTGGATATATCTGCAAACGTTTTCCCTCGTACCACGGACATTTTATCAAACAAATCTTTGACTCCTTGTGTCAGACGCTCATTCTCAAAACTAGGTAGGCCTCTTCACCACTTGAATATGCATTGGTAAGATCTCATGTGACCTCTTCACTAGCAAGGCACCCTCTGTAAGATGAACTAGTTGACGATCTTTATCACTGGTGAACGGTGACCCGACTGACAGCAAGGTTGACATTACTTCCTGCACATCCGACTCTACTCTCTTCATTCTAGATTGTGTTAGTCTTTGAATTCTGACTGCTTGTCTGTCTTTCCAGCTTGGATAAAGCAACCTGTTGTGATAGCTGAACGTGCCGGATGACTGAGAATCCATCGATTGAGTGCACCCTTGTTCTGCGTGAAACCAACCAGACCACCTTTGGTCTTCGACTCACGATTAAAAGTCTGCTCAATGACTTGGTCACATGCTGTCATTGAAAATGGATGGTCATATAATCGCTGTACAGCAAATTCACCTTCACAAAATTTATCATATACACTGGGATGTGCTTGGCGCAGAACTAACATTTCGTGCAGATAGATTTGAAGGTAACATAAATAATTTACTCCTCCATATATGCAAAGTACCATGGTAACATCTGTCGTATAGCAGCTAGATATAAATGCCAGTCCCCCTCACGCGTTGCTCTGATGAGTAGGAGTAGTAGCTGTACCATGTTCAAATACGAACTCCAGAAGGCATAATTGACAATGCTTTGACAGCACCTCTCTATATGGTCTGTGTATTTCTGTTGTAACTGCTTCATTTCCTCTGTATTAACTGCATCGATGAACTAATGGGGGTAGCTGTCACGAAGATCAAGCAGGTAAGCAATCCCTAATAAATGTTCCTCTTCAGTCAAGCTGTCGAGGAATTCATTAAAGCGGAGACGGTGCATAGCCTCTGCAACCAGTTTATGACAGCGAACACTTCGGTTGTAATTATGTCCGCACATTAAACCATTGACTGAACCTAGGGCTAAAATACCAGACTCTATCATGATATCCTCCAAGCCAGCATCTCTGAAGCGCTTTCCTATTGCAGAAAGAAATGACATAGCTGTGTGAAATTCTCCAAGACGTAGTATTAGGGTTTCGTGTACTCTGTGCCTTTGAATAAATTGTCAGATCAATATTAAGACCACACTTTACAGACGGAGTTTATTGGCGATATCGACACTTGTACTCAGTACTGTGTTTATTGTGGACCTGTCTGTTGGACTGGCATCTATCACTAGTAGGTAGCCAATTTTGCTGACAGGCCGGATGATGTTGCTTGAGAGTTGCTGATTAAATCAAGTCCATGCCGGCAAAGTCACATTACCTTCCTCGACCTAATGATGGAAACATGAAAAAATGAAAGTGCAACTGTTTAAAGTAGGAACAAAATGTAGAAATAAAAATATCAACAGTCATTGTAATTAAGAGATTGAAGGCTTTGCCAACTTAATTAGTCAACAAACCTGCACAGTTTTTCACATACAAAATGCCAAGTCTTTAGTAAGTGGGATATCAGTCACTCTGTCCTTGCTGTGAAGCATGCAGTCAACATCTGACCCTACATGTAGTACATAAAAATGTTGTTTGAACTGGATATTATCTGTATAATAGTAATAATGTTTTTTCTTCTGATCGTAACGCAATAAGAAAATTTGTAATAATAATACTTATGTTATCTCTTCTATGAATATATAACAATAAGAAAATTGACACTAACAATGCACAGTACTCACAATATAAAAATATTACACAATAAGACAATGCATATTGGGGTTTATTAAAGGGACATCATTAAATTGGGGTAAAAGAAACTGTATATATGAAAAGTAATTTGTTTGGTTGTGTATGTATTGTGTAAACTGGGTAGATGTAAAAATGATGAAGGTTTCGGATGAAGGGGAAGGGCGAGTATGGCATAGTGCAATTTGTGCAATAAATGGCAACATTTCATTAATGAGTGTGCACTTTAAGTACTTATAACCGTAATATGAGACCATGACATCATGATACATGGTGACCATGATGATTATTGTATTTCACAATGTACAACCTGACGGTGCAGGGCCATGGCGGGGTTTACCATGGTACTCAATAATGTTGCTTGGTGGAGTAGTAAGTGTCCTTTGCTTTGACTTTGTAATGGCAACTGCAGTTGAAAGGTTGACAGCAGTACTATCAGCTTCATCTTCACAGTTCCTTTAAATTATGATTCCATTGGTGTTGTGAGTTCTACCTTTTCCTACAATAAATGAAAACAAATATTGTAAAAAATTACAATATAAGTGTGCAATTATCTCCCTGTAGTAAAACTACAAAAAGTAACAGGATATCAATACTTTTCAAAGTCATTTTTACATTTTTTTTCCTATGGTGTCTTGTCATAAAATCAAAACCTTTAACAATAGAATGCTAATCGCAGTATGTGTATCTGAGTCTACTTACCACTTACAGTTTCTTCACCAAAATCATTATTGTCCCAAACTAAGGTGGTAAACACTTCTTCACAAAATCCCGGTTGCAAACCATCACTGTGAAGTTGTTGAAGAGCGAGTGCTGTGTCATGGTCTAAAACCGATGAATGTGAAACAAAGTGGCCCAAACCATTCAGCAATCCTATTAAAAGATGAACACCCTGTCATGTGACGCACTGCCATACCAAGAGACAAGTGTTTTGGGGTGACTTTCCGTCCTCGAGATGACAAGAATATTAAGTCCTGACATATCGATAGCAATTTGTTTCCTACTGGGACATCCACACGTTCACTTGTAAGAAAGTCCTGTGATGTGCCAGTACACCAAGCTATGAAATTGAACAGCTTTGTTGGCACAATACTTCTACTTTGCTGTATTGTAAAGTCTTCTTCCCTTGGAGGCAAATTATGAACACCTTCAGTTTCATCAAGAATACCTCGAATATTCATTGCAGTGTGAATCATCTCAAGCTTTTTATCTTGGCTGTTATCATAGCTTGTTGTCATCGACTGTGATTCCATTTCCTTTCCACTCTCTTCACTTTCAGAATCTGTATTGATAAAATTCAAGATATTACAATCTGCAGCAGAATCTTCCCGGGTAGCCATCAGTACTTTGCATTGCCGATACTTAGGTCGAATAAACGCAAGTTTGTCACCAAACCTTGTTTGCAGTCTTCTTTTCAGTGACGAGGTTTTATCTGGATGCATCTATGTCTTCATCATCATTGATCATTTTAATAAGATATTTCTCATCACGCCCATTGAAATGCACTCCCTGCCCTTCAATGATTCTCTTCTGTATAACTTGATCGCAAAATTACTTAAAGGATGGAGCGTACATGATACTACTATCTTCCTCAGACTGCTTTTTTCTGATACGTGTTAGTTACGCGTGTAGTATAACTTTTGTAACATGATCTGTGATACTTCACTTCAATGCTCACTAAGTCTTGACCTGTAAGTTGAATCAAAAGTTTCTCATTTTTCCTTTATTCGGCGGCTTTAATTAATGTAAGTCCGTCGGTTTCATACGTAGTAAGTTTTCAGACTTCTTTCCTGTTATCGGATCACGTCTTTGTTTCCGACGTCTGCACAAAATGCATATCGGTGGTAAAACCTGTATACTTTGGCGTTTTGCTGCCGATATGGAGGTGGAAGTCGGGTTTGTTGGAAGGTGTCGCTTTTTAGGAGAAACTTGGCACTGACCATCGTTATCAAGTGCTGCTGGCTCACTTGATTTTGCTTGTTTAAAAGCGTTTTTCCCAGGGTACCTTTCTCTTTGCGTGTCCTTGCCTGAGTAAGCCGGTGTTTTTCTGTGAAACACTCATAGCATACATGGTGAAAGCCCTCCTGATCTCTGCATTCAGCGCTTATCTGCAACGCTATTTCCTGCTCCAAACCATCAGAATCTTTCCATACTTCAGTACATTCAAGCAATTTTGCCCATGATTTATCTGTGAAGGAACAAATAGGCTCCTTTCTTTTTGTCTTCATGACGTGGCATACACACTGCATATCAACAGGGGCGACCATTTTGTGCGACCATATAACGCATTGTTTGATTGGACCATGTGCAGGGAATATTTCCGCAGCCGTCAATGAGAACATTTGTTGCTATCGGTAACAAAGTTCCTGACCTTTTACCCCATTTTTACATCTGCTTCGGTTTTTGAGACTTTTTTTTTTTAGCGCTTCCTCCCTGCAAACGGGGTTAAAAATTGACTTTTTTGTAGCTCCTAAGCAAGGATTTATGATTGGATGTTATAAAAATATGTTCTTTTAACAATAAAACATTTTTGAAATGATAGACCGAGTTGGCCAACAGACTAATCAGGAAAATCACGAATTTGGTCTATCACTTGCATTTTTGCCGCGCCCTTCGGGCCCGTAACTTTAACACTGCGGCAACTGCTTCCTTTCTACTAAGGTTTGCACGACCTCGCTCATCTGGCTTTTATCAATAACCAGACGATCTGTTCTCTCTAGAACGATCCATGAAATATTGGGCAAAGTGAGAAAATACCTCAATGTGTAGCAACCTGGGGTGTTCGTTATTTACATATGAAAGAAAAAATGCATTTCATAAATTTATTATCTGAATAGAATCATGGATAACGTATGAAAAATGAAGTGCGAGTGAATGTTGTTTGTCATCGGCGCTGTTTACTGTTTCTCTGCCTGGGAAACACGCGTCCGTTCGTGTGAGTGTGACCTCAAAGTGTTTACACTGTACGCAATCATTAGAAATTTTAGACGGCACATCTGTTGCCGCTGACGTCAAACATTGGTTCGTAAAGCTCATCTCTTTCTCTCGCTTGTATATTACAGGCAGTGAGAAACCACGATGCAACAAGAAATAGAGCGTAGACAGGAATACTACAAAACGAGTATTGCCAGTAGTACCATGAACAGACCATACACAGACCTACGAACTGGTAATTTCGATCTTTTACTGGAGTTCATTGGTCCAGAGCTGGGGCTTATCAACCCGCTGCCAGACGATGCTTCAGAAGTCGAATGGTTTTTGCGAATATTCGACGAGAATCTGATAAGATTCGTTACCCGATGCACTAATCGTTACGCTAGACAGAGGAGAAGGGCAAATGCGAGTGAACAGCAAAGATTGGCCTGGACACTGAAGATGGTTGTCGAAATGAGAGCATTCATTGGAGTGATGGTGCTATTCGGAATTTGCTGGCAGCCTGAAATCGAGCTGTATTGGTCGGACCATGTTTGCTTCGGTCATAATTTCGTCAAGAGAACTTTTTCCCCTGATCGCTTCAAGCTACTGATGCGATATTTATACTACAGCACACAGCCGTACTGTGCTCGTAACACAGCCATGTATACAGCCCAAAAAATAAGTGAGAAACGGGATAGAATGTTGAAAGTACGAAATGTCATTGATCGAGTGAATGCAAACAGCCGAATGCACCGGAGTCCGATGTGCGAACTGGCGATCGACGAAGGAGTCGTTCCCTATCGGGGCCGCACAAAGAATGTTCTCTACAATCCAGCAAAACTGCACAAATATGGAATGAGAGTTTACACTCTCAGTGAGTCTGCCACGGGTTACATTTTTAACGACGAAGGCCATCAACCTGTTGCTGATAACTGTCATCACCCGCTTGATCCCAATGCTGCAGACGACCCCTGAGTTTTCAGGGGAAACAGACCTGGCAAAGTTGTTTCCCGGCTGATTTGACCTTACTATGATTTAGGACATAATGTCATTATGGACTCATATTACACTTCTGCCCCGTTGTTTGACCATCTCTACGTGCATAATATTGCTGCCACGGGAACCTGCAGGATGTACACCTTAGGTTTACCCGATGAAATAAAAAATGCCGCAAACTATGATCGACAAGTCGTACCGCCTGATGCTGACGACGAAGAGCAATGGCCACGTGGTAGTTTCTCGGTATTTCAAGATGGCGCAATGACAGTATGTGCCTGGAAAGACACAAAAATGGTGAAATTTATGAGCACGGCAGTCTCTGCACAAAGACCGAATCGTGCGCTAGTGAGGCGCCGATGTAAAGATAAAAGAACTGGTGCTTTTGAATGAATTGAAGTAATGTGCCTGAACGTTGCTGTTATGTACAATCAGTACTTCAGAGGTGTTTACTTGACTGATCAACAGCTGGCTTACTACACGCCAGGTCGATCATCGCCACAGTGGCACAGAGCTGTGTTTTACTACAAGGTGAACAAGGCACTCATAAAGGCTTTCCACAACATGGCATCAGTTCATGGATACGGTCAAAGTGGATCGAGATACAGATGTCAGCTCATGTTTCGCACCCAAGTAGCAAATCAGCTGATCGGTAATTTCTCATCACGGCAATGTCCCCCAAGAACAACTAGTCTGACGGTACCACGTCTCATTCCTACCAATGTGGAAAGAGTTGGTCATCGAATGGGTTGCAATCCGGACGGAAAACGTAGTTACGTGATGTGTCAACGTGTAGGACGGATAGTAGGCCGTGGAACTCGTCCCAATCGTGTTCATGAGACAATCAAATGTTGCCTCACTTGCCAGCTACCACTGTGTTCCCCACAGTACAGACAAGCGTGCTGGCCAGAGCACAATGTGTGAATGCCGTTTGCAGAGGACCGGAGAACTTGACTATGCACGGACTGAACATTTGTCGGTATTACAACCCTTTATTACACAGTTGACATGGAAATAAAAAAACACATTCACTCGCAAACTATCGGTGAGTATGATGTACTTTTGTGTATGGTTGTGTAAAGTGAATGATTGAGTCTAAAACGTTTTCGTTTGGGGTAATGATCGCATTGGGGTATGATTGCATTGGACGATCGCTAGACAAGGTCTCTGAGCAGTTCCTGTTTTGGCAGAGAGCTAGTCGGTGTGCGATGAAAAATGCATCTTTTATTTATTTATTTATTTTTTTATTTTGTCCATCATCCAACGGGCGCTAGCCCATTTACAGGATTAGGTACCCATAACCCACTACCCCAATGGAGCACTTAGGAGTAAAGTGCCTTGCTCAAGGGCACAACACCAAGCTAGAGTCTCGAATTCACCGTCCTCCGAAAGTGAATCCGCTACTCTGGATCTACCGGGACTTGAACCGGGTCTCGAACTCACCATCCTCCGATAGTGAGTCCGTTACCCTAACCACTGGTCCACGGTGCCTCCATCTGAGTAGCTAACAGTTGATTTCCCCGGTCTGTCATCACTCAAATACGTAATAAAAATATTTTTTATCATGCAAATAGTATTCGACATTTATATACGGCTCCCTAGGCTGTACGAACCTCGAATACATCAACACAGTAAAGATCGCATGTCAGCTCAGGGTAGTTCAGACCATAACTGCTCAAGCTGACAGCTGCCGACCGACAAACATGGAAAAGTGATGATTGGCCTTGTGGGAACCCATCGCCGCAGTGTTAATAATCAGTCATATATTTCAACACATCTGTCCAGCGCATGACTTTAATATATCAGACGTACAGTAAATCAGAGGTATCTGTATTTTTAATATTTTTCGATATGCCCCTTGGGCGCATTACTTTAAATTATAAGTTATATTTTTCAGCACGCCGTTTTGCTGCATGACTTTCATATATCAGGCATATTGTTATGTGAGAGAAAACGAACAAAAAGGGGAACTCAGCAATTTCCTTTTAAAATTCAAAAAAAATAAATTCAAAGGGCCTTTGGAATAGTCTGATTTGGTTTTCCTGCCATTTGGCATGTGTGACAAGTTTACAGAAATGTACTACGTCCTGCCTGAGATAAAGCCAATAAAAATAACTGAGAATTTTATGATAGGTCTTCCCAACTCTTAAATGACCAATCCAGGGGGTTTCATTGGCCAGCCGTAATATTTCAGCTAAATTGGACTTTGGAACCACAATTTGATGTTTTATAGCCCTCTCATCATCAACCAAAACATCTTGAGGTCTCCATTTGTACGTGAGAATGCCAAACTTTGTATAATAACAAACAGGACTATCCGAAGTTTCAGCTTCGTGAACAACCCCGTCAAATAAACACAAAATGTCTGGGTCTTTGTGTTGTTCTGCAATGAGATTTAACGTAGAAAATGTCTGCCCTTGGTCAGCAGAACACAGGGTGAAAACCCTATAATGTAGGCCAATACAGGCACGTGTATCCTTTATTGAAGATAAATACATGTAAATAAAGAGCAATACAGAGCAATTAAGGAAACAAATACAGGCCCTGTATTTTTGCCTGTATTTCCCTGTATATGCACTCTTACAAATACATAAAATATACAGGTAAATAAAGTAAATAAAGGTTAATACAGATTGTAAATATCAATCAAAGTATCAATCATGTATTTGTCATCAATGAGTGTGGTTTAAATTCATATGTTTACACAACAGTCTGCAAATTCCAAAGGATTTGCAATTATTGTCTGTTTGGATCAATAAAATTATAAAGCTGAAAATATTACGAAAAAGTGTGAAGTCTACATTTGTGCATTGATGCTTAAGGATGGTTAAAGCAGGTGATATCGAGAGACTATCAATTTTAATTTATGATTTCAAGTAAACCAAGGTATAAGTTGTCCTCTTGATATTACATATTTCTTAACCGTCTCTGAAAATGTATGTCTTTTTAATTAAATTCAAATTCAAGTTATTGTATTTACATGAGTATTGATCGATTGTGTAATATATTTGCAACGTTTAAATAAGGCGTCCTTAGATAAAAAACGCTTTTACTTTATTTACAAATGATCAGCCACGGATTTAGATTTTAGAGAGATGTCCACTATTCGACATTCATCTTAAATTTGATATAGAGTATTCAATATATAGAAGACTTGACCCGTATTTGTGTACGTATCCAGAATGTTTTCGAACATACCTAACAGCTGAATACTATTGATGCTACCGGTTAGTTTTATACGACCGGGGGGGGGGGGGTCATCGTAATTTCGGAATCGGCAAAAGGGGGGAGAGTCATCGCTTTTTCACTGGTAGGAAAGGGGGTCACCACATTTTCAAAAACATAATACCTAAAATAAACTTCAATTTATGCCAAGGCCATCATCGACCCTTTTTACTGGTGGCCGCTACAATAAATTGACTTAATGTAATAGCCCATGACCCTCTAAACGGGCGGACGCCTTTGGTGGCCCACTCCAATTACGTTTACTTAATGCAATGCCCATGATCGAACCTCTTTACCGGCGGGCCACCTTTGATGGCCCACTAGAATAAAGTTGACTTTACGTAATGTCATATGACCCTCTTTGGCGAATTTCACTGTATACAATGTCCATGGACATAAGTTGTCTATGGAAATGAAGTTAAAAATTGCCTAGACGAGGGTCAAACTGTGCCTATCGTTGCACATAAATGCAATCAGACTCAACGAGAACAAATTAAATTTATGTTACTGCCCAGTTGTGGTGTGCTGCTGTTTCAGCTCAAATGAAACGGGGATTTCTTTCGTTACAACTGATATCTGAAGTATTCTTGCCTTTCCGTTTATTTCACATATGTGGAACTCATCATTATGTTGTGATATTTTATTACATTGTAAACGCATAATCAGAAAGACTGCTACACAAGGTTTTGTCTCTCGATAAAATGCTTTCTGGCACTGTGAATCGTTTTGAATTATATTCATGGTAAAGAATAGCCACAATGCTATGGATCACTCGGAAATTATCCAAAGGTGAACAATATGTCCTGCAGGAGTATTGAAATGACTTTCAACTTGTCACCCGTTTATCACACGTCCGGTAAATGATTGACTTTGACTTTTTCAAAGAGCTAAGGGTGACTTGCTAGTGGTAAAGAGATACTGGAGAGAGCATTATCTCAAATTATGATTGCTTTCTTGGATGCACACAAATTAATGATACAATAGAACGAAGCTTGGCAGTGCACTCGAGCTGATGTACCTAACCTCACTAAACAAGATCATAGTACAACGTAACGTTTGCCTAATAGCAATACAATGTAAGGCGAGCACTGACTTTGCATAGGACCATATAATAAATAGATGATCGGTTGCCTTATTACACTTAATTCAGTAGTGCTGTAACTTGATCCTAGGCGTTCTCTTCCTTGGCAGTGTAAGATTTGTATGGTGCAAGAGTAAGTCCTTCTGCAGACTACCTTGATTTTTTGACGAAGTAAATTGACATCTGGGACTGTACATATTAGGTACACCGCCAACAGACAACTTTCAAATACAAAGTTAAAATACTGTTTTTGTTTAAAGTTTGGGCACCTGAGGCTGGACCGCAAAAAGTTCCTATTCAACAGATGCATGTACATATTTCATTTTTCAACTGAAACGCCAATCGCTGTTTACTCATTTGAGTCAAGTTGTCGGGATGTATTCCAGCTTTTGAACCAGAGGTGACGGTGTCACAATCTGTGGGCTTATTCAAACCATAGAGTATTAAAGGTGAAGAAATGGCAGCAGACTGGCGCATTGATTGCGGGAATGATCGTAACCCGGGGATCGGGAAACTTACGAAGTTTATTGCCGCGTACTCTCGAGAAATGCCTAGCGGCAAGTTGTCCAGTATAATCGTGAGATTCCGGCCTCAATTGCCAAATTGTTCAAGTGCCCTTCGTGACTTAAACATTTACATGGGGATACGAGGTAGAAATTAGTAGCACTCTATATTGTTACACATATAACGAAGCTGTGACAGATCAAGTCAATAAACGACACAAGTTGAGATTTTGATTTTATATCGACGTTACGAGTTTAAAATGAATTGCGCGCCTGGGCATGGACGATGAACAAAAGATCGACAACATTAAACGAGAGAGAGAGAGAGAGAGAGAGAGAGAGAGAGAGTGTGTGTGTGTGTGTGTGTGTGATTTCTATGATCACTATTCTCAGAATATCACACCGATCAAACGCACACTAACGCCACATCTCATACTCTAGGAAATGAGTCATATGTTGTTACATTAAAAGCAAATTAATTATTACTTGATAAAATAATGTGCATGACAAAGTTTCACCAGAAATGCTTCTAGGTGTGTGATATCTCAAATCTTAAACGATGCATATTCACCGGCTATAACGACGGCAACCATTCGTAGGTAAATGACAAATCTAATGTATCATATTTTCTCTGCGTTTCAGCATTGGCATATCTTTGCCACTACATGTACATGTACACTGTAAAGTGAAGTGTTCAAGGAAAGAACACCAATTAAACGCCTTTTTGTAACACTTTTTGAACGCCTCTAGACGTTCAGAAATTTAACACTACGTGTTCAACCAACGTTCAATTTTTGAACACACGTGTGCAGATTTTGAACGCTACGTGTTCATCAGACATTATATTGAACACCATGGTGTTCCATATCTGAACACACGTTGCACAGGAAATGTGTTCAAAAAATTAAACGCATTTACGCGTTCAAAGGGCTGTAACACTTTTTGAACGCATGGACGCCGTTCAACGATAATTGTGTTAAAAGCTAGAACACATGATGCGCGCTTGGTAAAACCTTTAATTTTGCGCGTTCACGGGGTGTTCAAGCCTTGAAATAACATTACAGACCATTGATATCCAGTAAAATTATCACGAAACATTTCTAGAGTAAAATACAATAATTTACTGTAAAATGGGCAAATAAACATTGCAACTTTGTATGTAAAGTTTGTCACAGGAAAAAACCAACAGTGTTTACACCTTCCTATCAAAAACATAAGCAATAAAAATCACCATATTGTGGATTACGTTTTATGTTCATACTTGTTTAAAAGATACAAAAATCATCTGGAAATGCTCAAAATTTGGCATTGTGTTGAAAAGACGTATGAAATGCACACTCCATTTTTGTAAGATGGTTTCTTAAAGACATTTCCTCTTGTATAGACAATTGTAAATTTTGAAGAAAAAAGAAGTTAGTCAAGGCTTCTCTGATGCACATGGCCTGCATTGTATATAGTTGTCCACGCTAAAGTAAACACAACATGTCAAGTTGTCAAAGTGTCACAGTAAGGCACAACAAGCAGAAAGTGAGAAAAGTGGGTCCTTGTCCAACAAAGTCCTTCATGAACAAAAAGGTTTGTTTGTTTGTAATATCTTTAAATAAACCCTGAAATAAATGGGTGACATTTCAAAAATATACTTCTCAGAAATTTAAAACATATTCGTAAAGACCTTTCAAATTCTGGTGTACCCTGCAATTAATTTGTATACAAAAATTTTTTACCAAAAATGGTAAAAATCACCCTTGAAATGAAAAAAATGTACATTTCATCATAACTTGAATATATCACATTCTGGTAATCCCCAATGTCTTAAAAATGTCTGAAATGTCTTTAATGTCCTAAAAATACAAAGTTGCAAATTTCTACATAATTTGAACAATCTGAAATAGACTATCAGTAGAGATCTATGTCCTAAATATCAAAGCTGTTCGATTAGCAGTTTTGAAAAATATTTTTTAAAGATTTTTTGACCAAAAATGACAAAAAATTGCCATGAAATATAAAAATGTGAATATTTCATCACAATTAGCACAAATTTGACTCAGGTCATTTTTAGGGACATGTTTACCAAATATTGAAGACGTCAGTAAAAGAGAAGAAATTTTTTGCCAAAAATAGAAAAATTAGCCTCAAAAATATAAATTTGCGTATTTCATCATAATTTGAACATATCTGATTAGGGTAATCCCTTGAGACCTGTAATTCAAATATTAAAGGATTCGTACCTAGGCTGTTTTGAAGAAAAACCTTTGGATGTACAAATTTGAGGACAATGCAACACATCCAACTATTTAGCTGACAGCAAAGCTAAAAACCAGTTGCTAAGTACAACAGACGTGTGTAGCTACAATACAAAATAATCTACGGTTTAGTAGCAGAAAATGATCAACTAAATGTTACATGGGCATAAGCTTTCAAAGACTTGAAGTCTCCTTCATCAGATGCAAGGGAGGATGAAAAAATGAAGCAGAAAGTGACAGAAAATTCAGAGTGAAAATTTTAGAAAAATCAGTAATTCAGAGTGGACATTTTTACTCTGAATGGTCTGTCGCTTTCACCTTTAATTTAAATAAGGGAGACTACATGTCTGTGGAAGGTTTTCTCCGGCAACATTTAGTTGATCATAGCATGCTACCAAAGCTTAGATTAATTCAGAACAAAAATACAGAAATTTATCAAAATTCAGTTACTGACCCTTGGAAGTTTAAATCTACATTAGAGATGAACTGAGGTTCTCAAGCTTGTTTCCAGACAGCTACCTGTACACTAATCTCCTTCGTTAACTGTACCACCAGCTTCTATAACAACTCTTCGATTTTCAGTTAAATCCAACTTTTTACATCCTAAAAAATGCAGCAATAGGTAATATGGCGAGATGAAACTTTATATGAAAGACAAGGGGCTGATTAGGTTAAGGAAAAGGGGAGACTTTAATATACAGTGCCTCTCTTCAATACTGTTACAAAATATTTGCTGCTTCTTGTCATCAACTAATTAAAATAAAAAAGCCAAACTCTCATATGCTGAAACAATACATTGTATATTCTACAATGTTTAACTGATGCTTTACATGCAATTGTGTTTACTAAAAGACATGTGTTAGCTGTGATTACGCAGCGGTACATTGCAGGGCATATCGATCGCGCTCAGGTCAAGGGTTATCGCTACAGTTGTGTTGCGATGACCCTTGACCCGAGTGAGATCGATCGATAGGCTATGGCCAAAAGTACCACTGCGTACTCACAGCTAGCTGTTGGTATAGCAGCCACTGAAAGGAAAAAGATTTCTTCACGTAATTAAGCTATTTCAAGGTACAATACAATTAATTTCAAAGGACGATAATATAATAGATGCTTCAAAAATCTAATACCTTTTACTATTTTGGAGAGGAAACTTACCCTTTCTGGTCTTGCTTTCGCACGATCACGACTTCAGGGTGCGCTTACAAGAAAAATGTCGCTACTTCCGTTTTGATGCATCATGGGATAGGAAAAGACACCAAACATGAACACCAAGTGTTTAGAAGTAGAACGCCTCTTGCACGCCGATGTTAAAATTAAAACGTTCATGGTGGTTTTCTGATTTTCTTTTCTAATTTTTAAACTTTCAACCCGTAATAAACGTGTAAAATTATTTTGTATACTTCCTTTTTTAGAAAAAACATGCTTTCAGCAATTGTAGGCCGGAAATATTTTTCACTTAGTGTGAAATTCGTTACACCAAAATCCGTGTACATTTACCGTACAGTGAAGCAATAGTAAATTTAATATAGCCATTGTAAAGTAAAAGACACAAAAGACTGTTAATTGTTTCACAGTATTGTAAAATTTCTGTGATGCTGAGTTTTTGAACACTTGAAGGAGATCGTTGTTAACACATAGTGTTCAGGTTTAGAACATCATTGTTAAAATTATGAACACTAGTGTTAACAATATGAACACTAGCCGTTCAAATTGGAACACCGACATGTATATTTTGAACGCGTAAAGACGCGTCTAGCGTCCGCTATTTTTACAGTGTACCTCTGTGTACAGTTTCGCCACAAGATGATTGCCACACACAAAAGGTACCTTTTAATTAGTCATCGTCCCATCATATACAACCAACTTAAATTTGACAGTATTTTTGCAAAATGTAAATAGTTTCATTATCAGTCTTGAATCAAAGCCTCAATTCGTTTTCACAAGTCAGCCGAGTATCAAAAGCATTCTGCGCGGAGAATGGCCCCCACAGCACGCCCAAGACTGGTTACCGCTACGTAACAGCTTGTACAGATGCTGTGGAGCATGTGCCAATATCAATCAGTATCAATGCTTTCAAAGGGATGCTAAAATATGCTATAAATACGTGTAAAGTACAAAAGGTGAAAAACATTTCTGACGCAGATAGACTTACGCGATTTATTCATTTTTTAGAAATAAAAGGAAATAATACACGTTGACCGTATTTGTTTGCAAGAACAAGCCATATTTACTTTGGCGCATAATGTATTTCAAGAGTGTGTATATAGGTTATTACTCCCCTATATTTACCCTAATTACGGTGAATATACATGGACCCATTTGCCTTATTTGGGGTAATACAGAAACAATTTAATAGTAACCTAACTTACTCGTCTACCTTGGCGTTACATCCTGCCAAAAATCAAACCCAGAAGATCGAGAAATTTAGTGGATGTCTCCTTCAGTTTCACTTTACTTAAAATCTTCGGCAATGTTGAGTTTAGCAAAAGTTTTCATCTTCATGTATTAACAATATCAAAAATCTTGTCATTACTCAATGGAATTATTGGTTTGATTTCAACATTCCATTGAATTTATTATTATTATTATTATTGTTATTATTATTATTATTATTATTATTACAAGTTTAGGGGCTATAAGTATTATATAGAAATCTAAAAAACAATTCATTGAAGCTGTGGGACTTCTGAAAAAAAATGTTGTTACTCCTGAATGGTTGCCATGGAAACATCTCACATTAAAATGAGTGTGATTTTTTTTGGTGTGCTGACCAGAAAACCCCTTATTATCAATTTTTTACATCAATTTAATAGTTCTTTAATAGGAATTAGGGAAAAAGTAACATTTTAAATCCCAAAATAGTTACTATGGCAACTCGAAACATTAAAATAAGTCTGACATTTGTGTTCTCT
>LD350034.1:30914-45681 GCA_001465055.1 Ptychodera flava | reverse complement strand
AATTCCTCCATACTAGAAAATTACGCTCTAATGATCTATGTGATCATTGCAAGAATACCGAAACATTGGAGCACTTACTCTGGGAGTGTACGAAAGCTAATAATTTTGGAAGGAATTTGAGATATTTTGGTCAAACAAATCTAAGCAAACTCTGCATTTGGATTGCCAAACAGTAGTTCTTGGCGCAGATTTTGACAATGCAAAAGATTCTTTTCTTTTGAATCATTTACTTTTATTGGGAAAATACTTCATTTATACAGCTAGATTTCATTCTCATCCTCTGAATTTTCGTTTATTCATGGATAAGATTGGAGAAGTCCGCTCTGTTGAATGTAAACTTGCAAAATATAGAAAAACTGTAAATCAATATGAAACAAAATGGGCCGTACTTTTGCATTGTGAGTTGTAATTAGTCTTTTTTTCTCATATTGTATGATAATCTTTATTGACCTCGCTTGTTGTTTTGTCTTTTTGTGTTGTATTGTTTTTGTGTAGTTCTTTCAATAAAAAAAATTAAAAAAAAAAATAGCCATATGACTGATTCCATTTATATCTTACTTACTCCTCCCTTTTAGACATAAGTTGAAAGCTGAAATGCAATATATTATTCTAGTTATCCGTCAATCAAATGCATACACGCGTCACACTCACCAGTAACTAGCCGTCTCTACAAGAGTGTACTTATAATCCAATGCCCTATACAATCTAAGGACAATAAAAACATGAGAGTTTGCACAACATAAAACATATCAGCGCTAAGTTTAAAACAGGATTCTAAAATTAACATTGCATGCTAATTAGAATATACATATAAGAGCCAAATTCCCAGTTAGAAGTCAATAAAAGTGCGACCAGCAAGAAAATTTACCGAGTAATATGAAGGCGGAAACAAGGGCCAACACCACGCTTCACACAAAGGAGATAACACGATCGTAATGTTTACTATTTCATGGCTAGCAATACACACTCCTTAAGGGGACGGACAGAGCTCTGTAAGAAGACTTGACGAGCAGTAAAAGATTTGTGATAGAGTTGGAAGATGTTCTTAACATGGTTGAGAGTAGAACAACGTCCGAGCCCATTAAATTAATCGGCCAGAAGCGGTATAAACGTCCTGCAACAGCAAACAACGTTGTGAACAGCTTACATAACTGGATGCCATGGGCTGCACAAGAGCAATAATGCCAAACAGCCTTTGAAAGGCCAAGACATACTCATAAGGGCAAGTTACCGTATCAACACTATGTTACGCCTCAACAACAACAAAAAATTAAACTCACGATAATTCCGAACATAAAATCAGTAAATAAATATAAGTGGCTAACACAGAAACAGAGAACACAATTAACAGCATGTCAAATATGTCGAATACACTGGAAAAAAATTCAAATTTACATCGATATAAACTCAAAACTCAAATTTATGTAAAAATCTCCTCCCAAAACACAGAATAGAATATAATGAGAAAAACTATTAATGTCGAGATAACAATCAAACCGTTTGATAAAGGAAGAGGAACAGCAGCTCTGAACACCAATGACTACATATTGGGAGGACGTCAAAAATAACTCGTTAAACAGCGATATCACACGAAGTCTACAACAGGCGAACGGAGAAAAATACAACCGTATCACAGAAACTTACGATACAAAACATGTTACGTTCACAACCACTGCATTGGACCCAGTAGAACTAAACTGAACATCCTGTCTTCCCGAGTGAAATAACAAAGTCAAGAAGGACATCATGGTAAGACATACAAGTACCCATTATTTCAAACAATTTATTAGATAAAGATAAATTCGAGGTGACAGATGATGAAAGTTTTGAAACACAAACAGCGAAACATAAAATACACTTAGAAATACATTCTGCCACATCCAAAACTCAAACGAAAAAGATAGGAATGATGTGTTATTTCCGTTACTCTAATTTATTATCATATTACATATACCAATATGTCTCGCCAATCGGGAGGCACCGTTGCACAGTGGTTATGGTACCGGACTCGCTATCGCAGGATGGCGAGTTTCAGACCCAGTAGGTGCAGAGTAAGGGAGTCACTGCCAAAGGACGCTGAGTTCGAGACTTGCCCCTGAGCAAGGCACTTAAAGGGACAAAGTCGGCAATTTTTCATGAATTTTGCTTGATACGAGACACTATTTATATTGTTTGACATGTTGGAAGATACTGAATCAACAGGTGACCATGCATATATTCAATCCCTGGTTTAGAGACGATAAACAAAACCATCGCGAAAACGAATAAATGGTCATGTCTATTAACTCGGCTGTTCACCACTGTGAGCATCCGCATGTTAAAAAAACACTCACAGAGACACGTCCTGCTTATGGGTCCAGATCAAGGACGCAGTGTTCGGGATTCAACTAAGCTTACTATCTATGCTGTCTGCTGAATTTACATTTTGACGGTAAGCTTTGCATGCAGATCTTGACGACCAGTCTTGTTCTTCGATATACGGTTCTTTGCTGCAAAAGTGCACATTTTCGAAAGGGCATTTCAAATGTCTACAAACTGCAACAATCACGGAGCCGTTTGCCAACGACAGTGTTTATTCACAGTCTGTCTCGCTCCCTGTGGCCTATTGGCTAAATAGCGGATTGCTTTTGTCTCGTTTGTGCCACCATGTAGACTTACTTGCCCATGGACTGTGTATATAAAAATATCAAAAGGGAGTAAAATGAAGGAAGAAACTTCAGCAGACTGTCACGTTAGTATTGAGGTGATCGCCATAAAGTAATATACTTCGGCAACTGACGTGTACACTGTGGGTACTGCATGCTGTGTATGCCAGGTCCTCATGATTGCGTGAATACGCCGTACGATACTGTTTAAATCCGGCGAGACATACTTCTTCATCTTTCTTATCATGTCTAAAAAACAATTGTGAGACTAATAACTTCATACCCTAGAAATCTGATTCACTCCCGGGTATAGGTTTCAACCCAGGATTCGTCCATGCGAAAATGTGTTGCAGCTCATAGGCCTCAAGTAGTGATGCATATCCTGGGGAATCAGTCTTGTGGTTTCAGCTGTACCGGCGAACACAAAATTGTGCAGATAAAGATAGACTTGCTCCAAGTCTGTGGGCATTTAGGGCCTAGGTATCAAAACTGAAGGACTAAACATAGCAGACCGATGCACTAATGGCAGGCTGTTGCTTAGTTTTGGGGCGAACGCCTTGCTTGACTAGCTGGTAACTCAGCTGCCAAGGAAAGCCAGGCGATATGGGGCAAGTCTAAGATAAAGTTTCAAACGATGTGCTCCTGTTCGTGGCATGAATTTCACGGTATTCGCAGCAATTAGTGATAAAGGCCGATTTCCTATAAGCGGCTATTTGTTTTTGTTTAGCGGTCTTTGACTTCGGGCAAACCACTATCAGTCAGCGCAGCTAACGCTGCAAAAACTGCCATGCGATGCGAGTGACCGGGAGACATGGGCGACTGCTATTTGAAAACGGTCATTGCCGTCCATGTACTCACTTGTGGTTCGAAATACTGTTTAACTGTAACAAATAATTACATGAGGTACTGAGAAATCCCTGTTCAATAACATTCGCACATATTTTGTATTTCAAGAGGTAACCAACGATCGATAGCACTCGGCAATTCCACGGTGTCACCGATGTCCATTCACACCTCCGGGTGCGATGTTTCAATGTTCGATCATCTGGATTATGCCATGTTTAAAAAAAACACGGAATGGCAGAAAAATGCCCTAAATACAAGTCTACGAAGATGCGGCTTTATGATCAAGATTTGCTCACCATAAAATGCAAAGAAAATGTATGACTCTGTAACTGTTTCTAGATCAGTGATTGGATTCAACCATGGCGGTTAATTCAAATCGCCCGGACGCCTAGGCAAACATTGAACATTGCTGTAAAGAGCAAAAGGCGCTTTTATATATCCTTTAAGCCATCTATGGTCACTATTTGGGTCTAATATTGATTTGACTGAGAAATTTTGCTATCATAAAATTATAGCAAATGGTTGACTTTGTCCTTTAACTCTTCATTGCTCCTTTGCTTTATGGGTCCCTCATTCTGTAATTGGATTCGCCTGTTGGATGAGGAATAACATAAAATAAAAAATAACAATCAAATAAAATGTACATGTTTTAATTTTGATTTGAAATTTGTGTACATATTTATTGTGAAGCCTTCTCCCAAATTATACAGCGGTCGTGTCAATGTCGTGCGATATTTATAAGGATAGAATTTTCTATCACTGAGACAGGAAAGTTCTAATGAGATACAAATTATTGCAGATTATAAACATTCATTCACATTTATTCTTTTTTTCACTAAGAAAATGCATGTCATAAATTAATCATTCATCGATGAAAGGGAAAAGCCAAAATTTGACTTTGTGGCAATACGTAGGCTATCAACCTTCGATATGATTATAGTTGATTCGAGCAACTAGATAAAATCTCATTGGCTGCAAATGATTACGAATTACGTTTTTTCTAAAATTTTCCCGAATTCATAGAGAAATACTGTTCTAAAATGTGAATACCCTGACATGATGTACGTTTGTGAAATTTCGATACGATTTCGTAGCTTCTTTATACCGTTTACTGTATTACATTGCCATCTTCGTTGCTTTTTTTCGGAAAGCGTTTACCGATTATGATATGGTATGATATGATTTCGCAGTTTCTTTGTACCGTTTCCAGTAAAGCGATGACGTCTTCGATGGTTTTTTTGTTAGTTTTATGGGGACAAGTCTACTGAAAGAAGGCTGGTATCAATGTGCGTTTTGTTTTCGTTGTCGAGACGACCTTATTATGCTGAAAAAGCTAAATAGTGCAGAAAGGCAGAATAGTCTAAATTAAATAACTCGGTAAATCGCTCAAATATGATAGCTGGCATTCCGGGAAATACTATAAAATAAATCCCTACCATTTGTTAAACTTAAATGTATTCTGATGTGCGTCTGTCTAAATGTGCATCCAGATGTTAGCTTACAGAAAATACAATATACACATGCGAATTTGATGTTGGATGTGATTGAGGGCTGCACCATCCCGTGGCAACATCAGGCCTATATATTCTGCGTCACACTCACCAGTAACTAGCCGTCTCTACAAGAGTGTACTTATAAGCCAATACCCTACACAATTTAGGGGAAATAAAAACATGACAGTTTGCACAACATAAAACATATTAGCGCTAATTTTAAAAGAGGATTCTGAAATTAACATTGTATACTAATCAAAATACACATATAAGAGCCATATTCTCAGTAAGAAGTCAATAAAATGCGACCGGCAAGAAAATTTACGGAGTAATATGAAGGCGGGAACAAAGCCAACACCACGCTTCACACAAAGGAGATAATACGATTGTAATGTTTACTATTTCTTGGCTAGCAATGCCGACGTTTATCACACTCCTTAAGGTGACAGAATGAGGTCTGTACGAAGACTTGACGAGCAGTAAAAGATCTGTGATAGAGCTGGAAGATGTTCTGAACATGGTTGAGAGAAAAACAACGTCCGAGCCGATTGAATTCATCGGCCAGAAGCGGTATAAACGTCCTGCAACAGCAAACAACGCTGTGAACAGCTTACATAACTGTATGGCATGGGCTGCACAAGAGCAACAATGCCAATGGGCCTTTGAAAGGCCAAGACATACTCATAAGGGCGAGTTACCGTATCAACACTATGTTACGCCTAAATAGCAACAAAAAATTAAACTCACGATAATTCCGAACATAAAATCAGTAAATAAATATAAGTGGCTAACACAGAAACAGAGAACACAATTAATAGCATGTCAAAAATGTCGAATACACAGGAAAAAAATTCAAATTTACATCGATACAAACTCAAAACTCAAATTCATGTAAAAATCTCCTCCCAAAACACAGAATAGAATACATTGAGAAAACTATTAATGTCGAGATTAACAATCAAACCGTTTGATAAAGGAAGTGGAACAGCAGTTCTGAACACCAATGACTACATGTTGAGAGGACGTCAAAAATAACTCGTCAAACAGCGATAACACAAGAAGTCTACAACAGGCGAACGGAGAAAAATACGACCGTATCACAGAAACTTACGATATAAAACATGTTACGTTCACAACCACTGCATTGGACCCAGTAGAACTAAATTGAACATCCTGTCTTCCCGAGTGAAATAACAAAGTCAAGAAGGACATCATGGAAATATATACAAGTACCAATTATTTCAATCAATTTATTCGATAAAGATGAATTCGAGGTGACAGATGTTGAAAGTTTTGCAATCTTTCGAAACACAGCGAAACATAAAATACACTTAAAAATACATACTGCCATATCCTTAACTCAAACGAACAAGTCATCGTTGATGACACAGTCCCCACTTGTTAAGGGGTACTTTGATTACAAATCTTCAGAGAGGATTGAAGCCTTTTCATTAATTAGGTCTGTGATAATAATACTTTGATACAGATGACACTTAATGGTCAAGAATGAGTTCCATGGTGGTGAAAACATAAAACCAATGTAGGCTGTCATCCTCATTACAAAAGGTTATTAAATGAGTCAATTAGGAATTAATCGACAGGATGTTGCCAAATATTTTTACATACTATCCTAACACTAACAGATTATATGACAGAACCCCATGGCGAGAGAGTGCAAGCGCGCCGTACCAGCGATATTTGCACGAGTGTTTGCGGGGGATCCAGCGGTCGTGCTTTCACGAGCGCAGCGAGTGAAAGGACAGCCGGATTCAACGCAAACACGAGTGCAAATACCCCAGGTACGGCAAGCTTGCTCGCTCGCCATGGGGTTCTGTTATTATTACATATGTTTCCCCCTGTTTATTTTATCGAGAAAACAAAGGAACTAAAAACATAAGCGAATACATTTTAAATAGTTTACGCGACACACATTGAAAGACAAGGATCACGCGCTGTTCTATTCATTTGCATGCAGGTATGGAATAATGTTTTTGGTATTTGCACTGCAGTGCAAATACCGGTAGTACGCGCGCGCTTCGATGCAAGTAAACTGTGGTACATATGTAATAATCACCGGTACAATATTTCATAAAGTTTGATGCACTATTTACAACAATATGAGATCAACATCTGTATCAAGTTTCATCAAATTTGAAGCAGTATTTGTGGATATATCACTCTAATTAGGAAAGTTCATTTCATATCCAATGACAAATTAATTAAAATGACACCGATAAACGTCTTTCTTACTATTAAAACAATATAAGCTTAACATCTGTACCAAGTTTCATGAAATTTAATGCATTATTTCTTGACATATCAGCCTAATTACAAAACTTCAGTAATTGACATGATACTGCTACATGCCGTGAAACAAAAAATGTGCATATGTGTGAAATAGGTCAATGTCCTTGTACCAACTTTGAACTACACTGGTGGAAATATGTCTGAGTTATGGCTCCGTACATGAAAAAATTGTAACAAAATCACCGCCACGCAGCCGTTTTTGTTATTACTGTCTAAAAAATCGACATGCATATGTATGACATAAGTCAATGTCCTTGTACCAACTTTGAATAAAATCAGTTGCGACTTGCCAGAGTTATGGCTTTCGAAATAAAAAAAAAACATTAAAAATGGCCACCATGTGACTCTATTGGATCATATCGTGAAACAAATAGACGTACTTATGTTTAACATATGTCAATGTCCTTGTACCAACTTTGAATAAATTCGCTTGATACATGTCTGAGTTATGGTTCCTCACATGAAAAAATCCTAACAAAATGGTTACCATGCAGCCATATTCAATCTTATCGTAAAACAAATCAATGTGCATAGGCATGACATAGGTCAATGTCCTTGAACAAACTTTTAATAAATTGGTTGAGGTGTTCCTGAGTTATGGTTAGGACATGAAAAAATAGTAACAAAATGGCCGCCATGCTGTAATATAGGACCATGTCGTGAAACACATTGATGTGGATATGTATGGCATAGGTCAATATCCTTGTACCAACTTTAAATAAAATCGGTTGAAACATGTCTGAGTTATGGCTCTATAAATGAAAAAATCGTAACAAAATGGCAACACGGCGGCCATATTGGATTGTATCACAAAAACAAATCAATGTGCATATGTGTGACAAAGGTCAATGTCCTTGTACCAAGTTTGAATAAAATCGGTCGAGACGTGCCTGAGTTTTGGCTAAGGACATGAAAAAATTGTAACAAAATGGCTGCCATGCGGCCATATTGGATCATATCATGAAACAAATTGACGTGAAAATGTATGACATAGGTTAACGTCCTCGTACCATCTTTGAATAAAATCGGTTGAGATATGCTCGAGTTATGGCTCTGTACATGAACAAATCATGACAAAATGGCCGCAAGGCAGCCAGATTGGATCGTATCACAAAACAAATTGACGTGCATGTGTATGACATAGGTTAATGTCCTTGTACCATCTTTGAATGAAATCGGTTGAGATATGGCTGAGTTATGGCCCCGTACATGAAAAAGTCGTAACAAAATGGCCGCCATATTGGATGATATCACGAAACAATTCAACGTGCATATGTATGACATATGAAGTAATCCTTGTACCAAGTTTGAATGAAATCGCTCCAGGCATCTCTGAGATATCTGCTTGAACGGACGGACGGACGGACGGACGGATGCACGCACGGACGCAAGGACATGACCAAACCTATAAGTCCCCCTGGACGGTGTCCGTAGGGACTAAAAAGATAGGAACAGTGTTTGATTTCAGTTTACTCTAATTTATTATCATATTATGTATAAAAATATGTCTCCCCAAACAGGAGGCACGGTTGGACAATGGTTAGGGTACAGGACTCACTATCGGCGAGATCGAGACCCAGTAGGTCCAGAGCAAGGGAGTCACTGCGAAAGGATGCTGAGTTCGAGACTTGCCCCTGAGCAAGGCACTTAACTCCCCATTGCTCCATTTGGTTATGGATACCTCATTCTGTAATTGGGTTCGCGTGCTGGATGAGTAATTAATTAAATAAAGATTGACAATAAAATAAAATGTACATGTTTTAAATTTGATTTGAAATTTCTGTATATATTTATGGTGAGGCCTTCTTTCAAAATTATACAGCGGTTGTGTCAATGTCGTGCGATATTTTAAAAGATGGATTTTTGTCACTGAGACGGGAAATTTCAAATTAGATACAAATTATTGCAGACTATTATTATTATAGACTTGATTTCGGATTCATTGTCCATATAATAGCAAAAGAATATCTGGTGATAAATATATACAGCTTGGTTAAGTTATACAAAAAGAAGCTTATTCCATAACTTTATCATTTCAGAGTTTAAATATAATGAGTCATACACACATCGTACAATATCATTACTGCTTCTCAGAAGTCTTTGCTTTAAACCATAAATTTGCCTTCGTAGCAAGGCATCAAAGTTATTGATTCTGTTAGATATACACATAGAGCTTGCACTACTACGTTTATCATAACCCAATAAAAGACGAGCAGCATTATTATATGCAAATTTCAATTTCATCATATTATTAACAGAATATTTCATCCAAATTGGACCGCCATACAATTGATAACAATATGTTTTGAAAAGAACACTCTTGACTTCAAAAGTACATCGAGAAAATTTTCTCATAAGCGTATTAGCTGATATATAAAATCATCTCATCTGTCGCTTGATATCGTCATCATCACGAAAAAATAATAATTGAACTCCATTTGGGAAACACAGAAATTTGACAAATTATAGAAGAATCGCAACTCACACATACATTTGGTCTTTTTGTTACTAAATAAAATATCATGAGTATCACCATAGTCACTACATATATTGACTAACTTCTGAGTTCCCTTAACAGAAGGACTAATCAGACAAATATAATAAATAATAAATGAAAAATTTATATAGCGCCATATATATAAAAAACTGCCAATAGGCGCTTTACAAAACAACAAAGTCTTTACATGTATGATTTGTAAGCCCTAGTGAACAAATAAGTTTTCAGTTCTTTTTAAAACTCATAATTGACGTAGACTCTTTAAGTTGCTGCGGAAGACAATTCAATAGCCTTTGTGCTATACAGCAATATGCGCGATCTCCAAAAGTTTTAGAAGTGCATCTAGGAACGACCAACAGATATTTATTTCCAGATCGAAGATGTCGATTGGGTTGGTAGATGCTTAACAGGTCACAAATGTATGACGGAGAATTACCGTGTAAGGCACGGAAAATAGG
The DNA here is from genome assembly GCA_001465055.1 of Ptychodera flava. NCBI lineage: Eukaryota > Metazoa > Hemichordata > Enteropneusta > Ptychoderidae > Ptychodera > Ptychodera flava. The sequence continues at coordinate 35,435 of LD350034.1, read as the reverse complement.
CAGCAAAATTTGGTATTCAATCCGCTGACAGACTGGTAACCAGTGCAGCTTAGCTAAAGCACTGGAAATGTGGTCAAATTTCCTTGTTTTTGTAATAAGACGGGCTTCAGTGTTTTGAACAAGCTGCAGTTTACTCAAATTTGTCTGGCTGATGCCGTAAAGGAGACTGTTTCCATAATCGATCCGAGATGTCACTAGTTTGTGGACAAGATATTTAGCAGTGTCCTCTGTAAGGTACTTTCTGATCAGACTTATACTTCTGATGTGAAAATAGGCTGTTTTACAGGTTTCTGTAATGTGGCGATCCATATTCATGAAACGATCAGATTGAACTCCAAGATTTCTGGCTGTTGCAGTTGGCATAATAGTAAAACCATTAATTTGAATATTCGGAAATTTGAAAAGGGAAAGTTTAGGTCGTGATCAAAAAAAAGCATTTCAGTCTTATTAGAGTTTAGCTTCAGGAAATTAGAAGTCATCCATCTGTGTATGCCAGCAATTGTGTCCTCTATGTGAGAGATGCTCTTGTGAGTGTCCCTTACTTTGAAACTTAAATACAGCTGAGTATCATCAGCAAATACATGGAACTGTATATTATGTCGCCGGATGATATTTCCAAGTGGAGACATGTATATGATGAACAGAACTGGTCCAAACACTGAGCCTCGCGGTACACCAAATTTCAACTTCTGCGGTTTCGAAAAAGACTTCCCTATACAACCTTTCTGATAACGATCGCTAAGATAGGATTCAAACCAAGCCAGAGCAGAACCATTGATACCCGTTTGAGACAGACGAGAAAGCAGAAGGGCATGGTCAATGGTGTCAAAGGCCTATGATAAATCAAGGAGGACAAGCATCTGCATGACAATTTTTTGTTGATCCATTGTCATTAGTATGTCATTTTGAACTCGACCAGGGCAGTTTCAGTACTATGTGCTTCTCTTTGTATGCAGACTGCATTGACTCGCCAAGCCCGTTGATATGAAGATGATGAATTAACCTTTTAGAACAATCTTTTGAAAGAAATTGCAGGTTTGATACCGGTCTCTACTTTTTTAGTATATCATGATCAAGATTCGACTTCTTCAGGAAAGGAAATATAACAGCTGTTTTGAAATAATCTGGAAAGCATGTGGACAGCGATATGTTCACTATGTTGGTTATAACAGGAGGGATGATATGAAGACTTTTCTTCAAGAGATCTGTGGGAACAGGGTCAAGACTGCAGGCTTTTTTTGGAGACTGCAAGATGGTGTCATTAACTTCTTTGATAGTTATTGGGGAAAAGGAAGTGAGATTCTTATTGATAATCCTGTTTTCTTCAGGTGGACGATTGGATAGTTGGTGAGGTTGAAGTTCGGATCGTATTTTATGAAACTTCTCGGTATAAAAGTCACAAAAACGGTCAGCGAGTTCCTGAGATGAGATGTGTGATGGCAGCGGTGACTCCTTTTTCCTGTGTAATAATGAATTGATGATCACAAACAAAGACTTCTTATCGGTTTTCTTCTCCTTTATCAGTTCAGCAAAATAGTCCTTCTTGGCAGTATTGATTACCTGATTGACCTGACCGCACAAACTTCTGTATATGTCGTTATGGACTGTCAGTTTAGTGTTCCGCCAGCGCCGCTCAGCTTTTTGTTTTTCTTGCTTCAAAGAATATATTTCCCGAGTAAACCATCTGGAATTCTGTCGTATTGTCACTGTTTTATTTTTGACTGGTGCATGTAGGTCTAACGCGTTTTTCAGGCAATCATTAAATTGATCCAAGAGAGGCCAGACAGATGATGAATGTAATTTAGCTATCGAAGACATTTGTACATGTAAATCATGGCAAAACTCATCAATATTGATATTGTTACAGCTCCGAAATGTTATCGATTTCTTCACTGGAAGAGGTTTCCTGAAAGGAAGCTGAAACATGACATCAAAATGGTCAGATATGGCGGAGTCATGAACAGTGACATCTCCAGGGATACTTTCAGATGACCTTGTAAATACTAAGTCAAGAATGTGACCGGACTGATAGGTTTGTTCATGAACATGCTGTATCAGATTTGCTCTGTCAAGTATTTCATGGTATGAGAGTTCAGGTGATTATCCATGTGAATGTTAAATCTCCAGTGATCGACAATTTCTCAGAAGACAGTGATTGGCTTAATACATAACTGGAAAATTCCTCCAAAAACGTGGAAGTTGTCATTCCGGTCCTCTGATTGGATGGAGATCCATAGATGACAACGAACCTCCAGTTATCTGATGCATGATTTATATGTGTTTCCATATATTCAAAATACTTATACTTTTGATTCCTTCTCTCAATGGTGATATTTAAATTAGCCTTAAACAGAATGGCAACACCTCCTCCTCTACGAGATTTTCTTGGAATATGTAGGAACTTGTAGCCTGGGGAGTTTTTTCACCAATACTGAAGTTGTCAATATTACTTCCACGTAGCCAAGATTCTGTGGACATGAATACGTCCAGATCATTTTCGCTAATAAAGTCAAAAATTTGAATGGATTTATTATTGATTGACCTCGTGTTCATCAAGCAGCATCCAAAGTTCTTAGTGGCTGGTAGGTTTTTAACCAATGGCACACTGAGCAGATGGTCATGATTGATTTGTCGTGAAAGGCTGCAATTTGACCATGATCTTTGTGTCAGCAAAACAGGAATGTGGCGCTTTGTACCAGCTGTTGTTCCTCTCCTTATTGATTATATCTTACAAAGGTCCAGAGATTTCAGCTTATGCCAGGTAGTTGAATCCAATCTTGATAATGAGGAATTCGTCATTGCATTTCTTATGCTAATAAGTGATAACCTGCTGTATTCTGAAGAATGCACAGCACGTAGGCCTTTGCAGAAAAGATAAGAGACGGCAGCCATTCTTCTGTGCCAACTGACACCAAATAAAAAGCTAAAGTTCTCTAAAATGGCAGTGTTCAGTGATAAAATCAAGGATAAAAACAGCATCTTGAACTTCAAACCATTAAAACACTTCAGCATAGGTAAAAACCAAGATGTCCGAATAAAATACAGGTAAAAAAGGCAAGTGATCAGGAGGGTCTCTGAGACACAGCAAGCAGCGCAAACTCATTTACACACACAGACACAGACACAGACACAGACACAGACACAGACACACATATATATATATATATATATATATATATATATATATATATATATATATATATATATATATATATATATATATATATATATACATATATATTTATATAGTGTAATAAAGGGAAAGTGGCTTGGAGATTTAGCCGGAGCGGTTCTCTCTGTGGCCTCTCCGCTAGGCGACTGATGCCGTATGTTGTGGGTTCGAACCCGATTGAAAACTAGCCGTAACTTCACACATTACCTGCCCTTTCAAGTTGTGTTTTAGTGTGTATTCTGTTTAAATCGTGTTTTGGCTGTTAATGTGGCCATGGCTAGACGTGGGCGTAATCTAGTGTGTATGATACAGAAGTGATTCTTTGACCCAAAGTTTCGAAACGAGTTACTGGTTCCTTCATCAGTCGCTTACAGAAATGAGTAGATCTCAATATTTTTAAATATTTTTCCGTATTTTCTGTGTCGATCTTGTTTCACGCTATAGTGTTTATGTTAGGATCGTTTGGTGTTTGTTTGTTCTTTGTTTTTTTCGTCATGTCGTGAACTTTGGCATTTATCAGTGTATCGCTGATGTTGGAGCTTCTCTTGTATGCGATGATCGGTTTTTTGGGATTAAATTCCTTAATGTTTCGTCTTTTCCTATGTGTTCTCGATTTTCACATAATGCCTGTTTCATAGTTTGTGTTTTAATATAGAAATAACGGGCGACGCGCTGACCATTAACGTTTTATTTGATGGCAAGAGCAAGAGGAAAGCCAAAAATTAACGTGCGAGGCTTGCCCAGCCCGTTAATTTGGCTTTCCTCGAGCCCACAAATAAACGTTAATGGTCAGAGCGGAGTCTATTATTTCCATTATATTATCAGCGAACCCAAAAAAACCGTCAAAATTTTCGAAAATTTCAGGAGCGAACGACAACTGGGCCCCAGAAACTGAGCAATACGCGACGCACTGTCACGCGCGCTGTAAAAAATTGGCAAATCCGGAGCTGTTTTCAGAAAAAAGTATCTCAACTTGACCTACAAATGCTCCACTTTATTTTATGATTGATTACGATTTACGTTTGAGCTGTAAAATTACGATATTTTGAGTTGTTAATCTTGTTATTCATATTCACGGGCATGTAAACAAACCATTCCTGTGTATTTGTGGTCAGTCACGTGGTTAAGCTCGACCAATCAAAATGCGACGGGCAGGGCATGGTAATATAATATTGCTTTGTCGTATTTTCTGTGTCGATCTCTGCTTCTAACAGAAACGCTATAATGTCTATGTTAGGATCGTTTGGTAAAATAATCGCAATCATACCAATCCATAATCCAATAACACTAGGTCAAAATTTGTAAGACAATAGTTGTAAACATAGACACAAAACAGCACAGAACAGACA